>CAUYRH010075998.1:0-11952 GCA_963574655.1 Perodicticus potto | reverse complement strand
AGAGAAAAGTATTGAAATCTACAAATATTATTGTAGAACTATCTACTTCTCTCATCAATTCTGTAATCTTTGCTTCATATATGTTGATGGTACATTAGTAGGTACATATGTTTAAAACTGTCCCTGAAGTACTCAAAATTTTGTTAATATGTTCATATAGTATTTCCCAAGTGTAACCGTATAATATCCATACATAAGGGAAATGGGAAAATATAGCTAAATGAACCTTTATTTACAAAATATTCATCATAAAATTTTACGAAATATTTACAAAATATTATCTACATATTGGCCGCCAATTTGTACAGTTTTGTAGTGAGTATTATTACTCTTGTTTTGTTCTACACACACACACTCACACAAGCACATACTTGTTTTAGGGAACTGTTTCTTTTTTCCTGATTATGTATACACAGTGATAACAAACAACTTTTCAGTTTCCAACAATTCACTCTTTTTATTTCTCACATAGTAATCTTGAGAAATTTATTAAACTAACACTGCACTCCTGGAATGAACTTATATTGGTCAAAGCATATATTCTTTTAATACACTGCTGAATCACATTTACTAAAATTTTAAAGATGATTTTCATCTTGTGCAAGACTGGCTTGAACACTGCTTTTTCATTTTCAATGTCAGGTTATTGTATCTAAAGTATGTTGTCTGATAAAAATAGTTGCTATCATCATGCTTTCTACCTCTAACATCAGAAAAACTTTTAATATATAATAAATTAATGTTACTTGATTTTGATAACTTAAATGGAATTCACTTGTGAAGCCACCTAAAAGATATGTAAAATAAGAGGTAGTGGTAGATATATGGTCTTTGACAGACTTGTTCATCCATTATGTTTTTTTCCCTATTTAGATTTTCTACCTTCTTTCAAACCTGTCTTAAATTTCCTAGAAAAAATCATCCATTTTATCTAAATTTTCAAAGATTATGCAAAGTTGCCGCATTCTTTTTCTTAATGGTTTATATTTAATAAAGTACTTAACTGAGTCAACATAAGATCTTTATGAAATAAGCAGAAGTGATATCACTATGTTTCCAATTTGAGGATGAGGAAATTAAACCTTGGGAAAGTTAAAGTAATTTTGGGAAGTCTCATGCTACAGAAAAAGGGATTAAATAATCTGATAATAAGTAAAAATTATTTGGAGAATTATAAGGTCACTGGCCTTAAAAGATCCTATCAATCAGGATGGCTCCTGTGGCTCAAAGGAGTAGGGTGCCGGCCCTATATGCTGGAGGTGGTAGGTTCAAACCCAGCCCCGGATCAAAAAAAAAGAAAAAAAAAATTCTTATCAATCATTTCATCAAATGTCATAATATAGCAATCCCTTTTACAGTATGTACTTTAGTCCCTTCTTGAATGTGTCAAGGTACATAGTATGGTGGGCTCACTATTTCAAGAAGCAACCCATTCTATTACTGAACATTTATAACTTTAGGAAGTTCTTTCTGATTTTAAACTAATATCCAAATTCCTGAACCCCTAAACCTCTGGTCATAATCCTTCTTTCCACATCCCATTTGTCAGTCAAGAGGCTATCCCATATGACAGTCTGTATGAAATGTGAAGACAGTCTCTGTCATCTCTCAGATCACTCTTCTCCATGCAAAACAGCTTTGGTTTCAGTAAATGCTTATTGTATAGTTACAGACTGCATCTCAGGACTAAGAAACATCATCTCCTCTCATTACTTTTGGGTTGCACTCATTATTGGTGTAGCATTCTTTTAATTTCTTTATATTTCAAATCATCTCACAATTTTTATTAACTTTGGCTTTCTTCTTATCTCCTAGTTTAGACTAATAATATATATTATCAAAGAAACCTTTCAAACACCTATCAATTCCGATTATTCAACTGATATTTTATTCCTTTAAGAAATTCATTATAAATTCCTGTTGCTTTCCTTTTTCACTGATTTATCAGATTATTCCTTGTTCACTGAATATTAGATTATTCGGCTGATATTTTATTCCTTTAAGAAATTCATTATAAATTCCTATTGCTTTCCTTTTTCACTGATTTTTAAAAATCTTACTTGTTTTTCATTCTTACTAGATTAAAACTTAAAATACTGAAGCTATGAATTTTCCTTAAAACGTGATTTTCATTGTAGCTCAATTTAACTTCATGTCAATTTGACTAATGCCATAATCAAAGCATTGTTGAATAGAAAATAATCTGTCAAGATTACTGTTACCCAGAAAATTTGACTGAGTGTATCTCCATATTTGCTAGCATTACACTTTGAACTGACTCCATTATCTGAGCCTCCATTCTTCTTGTTTATTTTGTTTTTTTGATCTTCATTTGATGACCTGTATTAATTTTTAATTTCCTCTTCTTTCTCTCAATTTATAAAATACATAAATCATCAGGTTTTATATCTATTAGTGATGATTTTATATGTTTAACATTTGTATATAATGGCCTCTAACACGTTATAAACTATGACATACATCATTTTTAAGCAAACCTGAAAGAAAAAAGGGTGTCAATCACAACTATATGTTATTAATTGAAAAACATATCCCAGTCTCAGAGATGTTTCTTAGAATTGATGAATAGACTAGTATGTTTATGCCACATTTTTCCATTTGTAGACTTCAAAAACAAACTCTTCTAAGAAAGATGAAGCAATCAGAATATTAATATATCCTCCACTCCCACTCCCACCCTAAGTTTGCTTTTGCTGGTTATTCCTGAATTTTCTGTTCCAATTAACTATCATCAAATTTATTATTTCTACATTATATATATACACATACGTATTTCTACATTATATATAAATGCATTATATATAAATATATATATATATTTAAGAATTCAAACATTACGACCTTTTTCCCTAATATGCTTGATGTTGTGTTTAACATGTTCATCATTGATCTTTCTAGACCAGTGGTTCTCAACCTTCCTAATGCCGTGACCCTTTAATACAGTTCCTCATGTTGTGGTGACCCTCAACCATAAAATTATTTTCATTGCTATAACTCTAACTTCGTTGTTCATAACTGTAATTTTGCTACTGTTATGACTCATAATGTAAATATCTGATATGTGGGATGGTTTTAGGCGACCCCTGCGAAAGGGTTGTTCGACCCCCAAAGGGGTCGCCACTCACAGGTTGAGAACCTCTGTTCTAAACAGTAATTTTACATTTATGAATTGCTTTTTTGGATTTGTCTTCAAAGTAAGTTTTCAAGAAAACTTCAAAAGACTTTTTTTTCTTTCCTTTCTATTTTTTTTACTTTTTATAATTTTATTAAATCATAATTGTGTACATTAGTGCAATCATGGGGCACAATGGGCAGACTTCATATACAATCTGAAATATTTTGGTCGAACTGTTAAACATAGCCTTCATGGCATTTTCTTAATCACTATATGAAGACATTGATATTCTACATTTAATAAGTTTCACCAGTACCCTCTCTCTCTAATACACTCTTATGTTCATCACCACCAAATGAGATAATACAAGTGAAGCTCTCATAAATTTTGAGTCAGTGGATATTAACTAACAATTACAGCAACTGCAACAATAAAACTAGTATAATGATGCAGCCCTGTCACCATTTACAGGGGATTTTCTATCGTGGGGCACCATGCCTGGCAGTAGAAATGATGCCGGTGACCTAGGACACACTGTCTGTCTTCATCACGTTTACCTTCTCTCTGGAGAGACAAGCGTGTGGGTGCTTAGCTCGTCACTTCCACAGAAAGAAGCAGAAGCGTGGGCACAGATTCCAGGCTTTCCTGCGCCTGTTTCTTCCCAAATCCAGGTTCAATGGTGTCACAGTGGCTTGAAATCAGCTTTGGTGGGAGGGTTTACACCACAGGAATGGCAACACTACAAATCAGGGCTTATACTTTTTTCCCCAAAGAGCTGGTTGTTAATCACCTATGCTAACTGTTCAGAGGTAAGAAGACATGAACTATACTTGTAGAAGAGGGAGTTGTGTGCTTGAGAAGCCTCTGCTCATGACTCCGCTCTCTCTTGCCTTTTTTTCTATCAGCCATGAAGTATTTCTCAGCTCCAGGCTCTGGGGAAGAGAAGAACCAGTGGGAGCAGGTCTGTGGAGCACGCTGAGGGCTCGGGTTCTCCTCACAAGGGAGAGAAAGTACCAAACAGTGGTCCCAGTGTCTCTAAAGTGAGAGCGACCCGGCCAAAAGCTGATGAAACTGCAGCACTGTGAACAGGATAATCATCAGAGTTCAGCTGAACATAAATTATCAAAATCATTAAAATCAAATTCACCCTTCGGAGGTAACTGGATGTATTGATTTGCATTAAAAGAAAAGAAGTCGGGTTCCATGATCTCCGTTCATTTCATTTTCTTCTTGCCGTAAGGATAGAAATCGCCTTTAAAACAATTGTTGAACCATTAAGAGTTTATGGAAAGACATTCATTGTCAAAATAAGAGACTATTGCTTTATGTAGGTCCACACTCAATCTTCAATAGGAACAGGAGGAAACACAATGATACCCATGAAATGGGAAGGGGATGTATGCTTTTTGTATAGCCTCTGATGGAAGATTTTAAGCCAGCTAGTGTCCGGTGAGATTACTAAACCATTCTCAGGAACTACCTATATTTGACTTTGGCACCTTTTCAAAAGTCAGAAGAGGCATTTGCAAGGAGCCATAAAAAGTCATTACATAAGCAGAACAATTGAGGCTCCCCAGCATCTGGGGAGGGAAACACATCTGTCTTCTGTCTATTTCTTCCCTAAATGTCTCCCTGAATCAACTTTTATGGTGGTGGGAGAGGGGGAGGGTGTTGTAAATATCCCATTCTATTTGAATCAGAGAGTTAACAATACCCCCTGTGACTACAAACACAAGATGTTGCATTCAGGGGAGAGGTGCACTCAAGTAAGCAGAGATCTTTGTGACAGTGGTCTCGGTGTGGGCCACAGGCCAGCTAATCACATTACCATGAGAGCCAAGAGGTGGCCCACAGACAGTGAAATAAAGAGGAGGGGAAAAGCAAGACTAATCTTGTTAAAAGGAAAGACACGATAGACGGGGCTTTTACACAGCTGCTTAAGACGCCCACTTTTCCCAGGACGGGATCACCTGGGCGTCCCCCGCAGCTTGGGCTGGTTTGGGGGCATTGTTCAGCCCAGCCAAATGTGGAGCCTCCCAAGCAAGCAGACCTTGTCTTCAGAATCTTCTTTTTTAAGAAAAAGCAGACGTCACCCCCTCGCACCTCCAAAAGGTTTCTGGAGATACTGTTTCCCTTCATCATTCCTATTTTCAATTGACTATTTCTTAATTTTCTAAAAAGACCAAGTCCTCCAAAGACCTGAGTAAAAAAGTCTAGCTTTACCTGACTTCTGCAGCCTTGAGGAAGTATTAAACTAAATCTGAAGAAATCCACCAGTCACACTTCCCAATGCGTGGTCAGAGGACCCTCGGGAGGCCCAAGACACTTTCAGGGACCCCAGGTTTCTCTTTTCCAACAGCATGTCTGAGGGAGGCTGGATGTTCCTCTATCTTTCAACTCCAAAATATATCACTATAAATTGAAACAGATGTGGGAACCCAGCTGCTAAAGGGATTTGCCATCTAGAAAGCAAGGCATTAAAGAGATTGGCAAAAGTGAAAAACCACCCTTCTCTTTTCACTCCAAGTTTTGTTGTTTCAGAAACTTTATTGTTGACAAAAATATGTTATATATGTATGTTACCATGTAAGGGATTTATTACTGTTATTTGAAAGTGAATTAATAAATTAATATTTTCAAATTGATCTGTTTTTGTTTCTAATTCAGTAAATATGGATAGATGCAGCCCACACAAACAAAAGCTCTTTGGCATGGAAAGAGGTCCTAGACCACAGACTTTCACAACTCCTGCATTAGAAAGACAAGAAAATGACCTTGGCGCCCATAGCTCGGTGAGTAGGGTGCCAGCCACGTGCACCGGGGCTGGTGGGTTCAAGCGTGGCCCGGGCCTACTGAACAATAATGACAACTGCAACCAAAAACAAGCCGGGCGTTGTGGCAGGCACCTGTAGTCCCAGCTACTTGGGAGGCTGAGGCAGGAGACTCGCTTCAGCCCAGGAGTATTAGGTTGCTGTGAGCTGTGACACCACAGTACTCTACTGAAGGCAACATGGTGAGACTCTGTCTCAAAAAAAAAGACACGAAAATGTTCAGTTGTAAACATTGTTCATTGCTTTAGATCAGTGTTTTTCAACCTTTTTTTTATATCACAGCACACTTGAATGTGTAAACTTCCACAGTACAAGATATGTTGATCCAAAAATAAAGAAAAAGCACATACTTAACAATATACTTCGAACTTCATTTGAAAATAATTAAATGATTGATCTTTAAAATTTTTTCGCAGCACACTTAAGAACCTTTCACAGCACACCAGTTGAACATCACTGCTCTAGACCTTAATTTTGAAGATCATGCATGGCTGACCTGAACCTGTGAACCACAATAGGGATTTTCCTCAATCTTCTAATCAGAACTTCTAAGGCCAAAGCCTTAAATTAGCCTTTGATTGAAGATACGTGATGTTCAAAGAATCAACTGTAGAAACCTAGCAAAGCCAGGAGAATGACAAATAGGCAAGATAAGTTGTTTATCCATGGAGAAGCCATTCCCAGCGACAGCCACGTCCCTCTAGTCCTCACCCTGCTAAACCCCTGGCAACTGCAGATCTATTCTCACTGCTCTGATTTGGTCATTTCAGGGAGGTAATGTGACCAGATTCATGCGAGTTATTGTGTGTGTCAGTGGTCTATTTCTTTTTATTATCGAGTGGTATCCCATGGTACAGAACAGCTCCACACATTCACCCACTGAACAAAATCTACATTGGTCGCAATTTTTTTCTTTTTAACAAATAAAGCTGGTATAATAAACACTCATGTACCAGTTTTTGTGCAAACATGAACCTTCTTGTCCAAGAGTGCAGTTTCTGGATCACGTGGTAGTTGCACGTTTAGTTTTTTTTTTTTTTAATAATTTTATTAAATCATAATTGTGAACATTGATGCAATCATAGGGCCGAATGTGCTTCATATACAATCAGAAACATTTTGATCGTACTGTGAGAGATAGCCCTCATAGCATTTTCTTAATCACTATATTGCACGTTTAGTTTTTAAGAAATTACCAAAATGTTCCCCACAGTGGTGGTGCTATTTTACATCCCCCACCAACAGCATATGTGTGACCCAGCCTCTCTGTTTCTGTGCCAGCTTTTGATGTTGTCACTGTTTTTTATTTTAGTCATTCTAGAAATTCCAGAGTTCTTCATCTAACATGTAAGTACATGATTCTTTTAAAATTAATTTTTTTTGTATTAAGGCGTTTGTATCAACACCTGATGGTCAAGGTGTTTTGCTCTAACACCATTTCTAGAACCATTTTGGGTTCTCTATTTTGTTCCATTAATCAAGCTGTCTATTCCTCCACCAATACCATCCAGTCTTTATTTTGTTTTATTTTTGAGACAAAGTCTTACTTTGTCACCCCTGGTAGAGTGCCATGGCGTCATAGCTCACAGCAACCTCAAACTCTTGGGCTCAAGCCATCCTCTTGCCTCAGTCTCCCAAGTAGCTGGGACTCCAGCACCTGCCACAGCACCGAGCTATTTTAAGGGACAGTGTCTTGCTCTTGCTCAGTCTGGTCTCAAATTCCTGAGCTCAAGCAATCCACCTGTTTTGGCCTCCCAGAGTGCTAGGATTACAGGCCTACCACCCACTTTTGATTCCCATAACTATGTAAGTTTTTTGTTTGTTGGTTGGTTTGGTTGGTTGGTTGGTTGGTTTTTTTTACTGTGTCCCAGCCTTCTTTATTTAAGAACACAGTGATGAGTGATGTCAGGATTAAAACCAAGAGCATAATTGAACTTCACCTTCCTTCTGTCCAGCTCCCCCAAAACTCCTGCCCCTACCTTTTGTGTTCCCAATTCCTTCCTTAGTGATTAAAGAACTTAATCCCAAAAGCCTTGGCACAAATTTGTTCTCCTCCCCTAGCTTCTCCCCTTTTCCTGTCCCTCCCATTCCTAGAAGGGCAGGACCTCCAGTTTGAATGCGTGGGGGAGAGCCCAGAGGTAACAAAGAGGGAAAGGTTTCCCCCTCAGAGAAAGGGATTGAGGGGTACAGCGTGGTGAAATGAGGGGTCCCAGACTGGGGTACCGAAATGGGGCCCTGCAGCCAGAGGAAAGGACACCGGTTGCCCTGAGAAAGGGGACCCAGCAGCCTCAAACTCTTCCCATTGTGAATGGTCACCACTTGATCTCTTGTGAGTTTTGGAATCAGGTGGACTACAGCGAACCACATGTTGAATCTCTGCTTAAGTCCTGGTTTATGATGAATACATTTGCTAAATAAAGCATTTTCCTAACATCTTGTCTGTTATCGTAATTTACTCTTTCTATTGCACAATTCATACTTTTCCCTTGATTTTGCCACTGACTTTGTACCCGTTACTTTACCACTCTGAATCTCAGTTTCCTTATCTGGAAAACAGGAGAGAACCGTCCATCCTTTGACATTTGTACACACTTCGTAAGAGTTAGGAAGATCTCGTGACACTGCACGTGAAGCAACTCACACAGCACCAGGCAGACAGTAATGCCATAAAGCGTAGTACGTCCAACCTCCTTTCTCTCTCCCCAGAGTCACTCTGGTACTTACGTTGGTAATACGTGGAATTGTTTGTTGTATTTCTGCAACTTACTCTCATTCTCAAACCCAGCACCCCATACATGAGGCACAGCTCTTGTGTAATGACCCATCATGCAGAGGCTATGTACTACACTAATAAATGTAAAAATGTAGAAATGCAACCTTAACGAGTTATTGACTGGCTGCCAGCCGGGGCAATCTGACTCTTGAAAGGACTCCCCTGGCTGCTGAGAGCAGGGCAGATCCACAGAGACCTCTGAAGGATCGCATGTGCTAACAGTAAAGTCGTTTCCCCTCCCAACTCAAAAGAGCCCCCTGCCTTGCCCTACACACGCCCTCCCAAATACAAAAGAAGGATTTTATTCTAAGTACAAAAAAAAGAAAAAGCAAAATACTTTGGGGTTTTATTTTTGAACAGTTTCAATCCCCCCCTTACGTGCTATTTTATCCGCTGTATTTATCCTTTATAAATCATTATTTAATCTGGATGCACAGATGTGCGTTTCCAAACTGATAATTCAGCAAAAACCCCAGCTGTGTCTACACTTCAGGTATTTTGCTCGCCTTGTCTATTTCTTGTTTCTCCACGTCCTTCTTGTAAGTTAAGGCTACACAATCCAGCAGATCAGAGACTTTGCAATTACATCCACAATGGCTGTTGTCCAGTGATGTATTTTCATTTATAGACAACACAAAGGAAAACGTCTTCCATACATTTTAAAAAGTCATTTAATTAAATTTTAAATTTTAAACTTTTAAGCTGAGAAATGTGAAACATATCCAGAGAAGTACATTTAAACAAATATTTGCTTTAATGAATAATTTTCATTGTATAATTATACACTTACTAATCAGGCCAATAAATAGGACATTTCCAGACTCCAAATGTTTCTATGTGTCCATTCCCTTTGGTGACCCCTCTTACCATGGTAACCACCAGCCTGTCTTCTATGATGAGTACATCCTTTATAGTTGATTGTGGAGGTTACACATTTCTATTTTTCACTATTCCATTTGTAGTTTTTTTTTATTTTAACAGCTACGTTTACAACCATTAGCAGCAGAGTTTATAAATAGTACGTAAGGTCACTATGAAAGTTTTGAGATAGACTGTGTTACGGTCCATTATTTCGCTTCTAAGAAATACAGTCGACAGCATCCTTTCTGATTCACCTGGGCAAGTTTCAACTTGCTCAACTTCCCGCGGTTGCTGGGAGGACCTCACTTTCATGCATCTCACAACCTGAGTAATGACCTGCATTTACGTGTTCTTGTTTGTCTTGCTTTTTTCAGCAGCATTACTCTTGTAACATTCATTCACGTTAGTGGATATAGCTCTGGTTTATTCATCTTCACTGCTGTATGATTATCCAATACATCAATATTCAAGAACATATGTTTCTCTTTAGCTGCCACTGAACATTTGTATCATTCCCAGGACTTGGCTGTTGGACCAACACAGCAATTGTGTCCAGATGTACACGTACACACATTTCTCTGAAGTCAACTTCAAGGGCAGGATTTATGGAATGTAGCATCTATATCTTTTACCTTCATCAATACAGAATTCTTTTTCAAAATAGTTGTATCTATGAATGTTTTACAGGTGACATATGTACCTAGAATTGAATTAGAAGGAACCAAGTGGTGTATACTTGTTTTTCTCCTTCCCTAACTCTACCTACCCAGCACCATCTGGTTTTTCTTTTTTCCACACAACCTTTAAAGTTTTGTAAAGAAATGGAAAAGTTCTAACTCTCAATGAGCAAAAACCTCACCTTCCCAGTTCCCTGAGTATGAATTCAGCAGAGGGTGTCAAGCTGTAGGACTGAGCTCCAGTTTTAAGCACTGAAGAAAATTTACCTTTCCTGTGCTGACATGCAGAAAGGGCAAAGTAAGGGATCTGTTGTTTGGAATTCATGTTTCTCTATTTCTGAAAAACACGTTGCTCACCTAGAAAAAAAGCTGTGTAAAAGCAACTTTTAGCCATCTTATTTATTTTGCCCTTTTGAAACACTTAAGAAATTTCAAGGGGCCAGGCTTGTTGGCTCACGCTTATAATCCTAGCATGCTGGGAGGCTGAGGTGGGTGGATTGCCTGAGCTCAGGAGTTTAAGACCTGAGCAAGAGCAAGATCCCATTTCTACTATAACAGAAAAATTAATCAGGCATTGTGACAAGCACCTGTAGTCCCAGCTACTCAGGAGGCTGAGGTCAGAGACTCTCTTGAACCTAAGGTTTTGAGGTTGCTGTGAGCTGTGATGCCACGGCACTCTACCCATAGTGAGATAGTGAGACTGTCTCAAAAAAAAAGGAAAAAGAAAAGAAATTTCAAAGACTTCCAGAAGCAAACACTGGGCAAGGTGCTAGGCTAAGAGGTATAATGTTTATACCCAACTTTTTGGGAACTCATCTGGTAGGTATATCTGAGCACACTCTATATTAGACCTTTCAGTCCCATTTATGGATATAGTTCAAATAGAGGTAAATGTTTAACAGAGAAAATAGTCAGCAAATGCCCTGAGCTAAGTTAGTTCCTTTCCACTGCTCTTACATCTGCAGAATTCCTTATCCAAAGCATCCACTCCTTGCTAAATCCAATAAGAAAAGTCCTATATTGCTCCATATTTCAAAATCTTTTACCCTTGAGTACCCTTTCTCTTTTCCAAGTTAGGAGGAATGTTAAACATAAAAAGTGAATATAATGGTAAAATGAGCCCCAAATATCCATTACTCAACTTCAGAAATTATTAATTTATGGCCAATCTTGTCTCATCTGTATCTTCCCAACACAGAATTAGTTGGAAGCACATACCTCACTGTGTCTGTACTGAATAAAGACTAAACACACACACACACACACACCTCAGTATCATCAGCAAATATATAATTTCCTTCTTTTTTTTTTTTATTGTTGGGTATTCATTGAGGGTACAAGAAACCATTACACTGATTGCATTTGTTAGGTAAAGACCCTCTTACAACCGTGTTTTGCCCCCAAAAGGTGTGGCGCACACCAAGACCCCCCCGCTGCTCCTTCCCTCTCTCTGCCTTTCCTTTCCCCACCCCTCTCTCCTTCTTTCTCTCTCTGCTCTCCCCTTCCCTCACCCCCACCGTGTCATTAATTGTCCTCATATCAAAATTGAGTACACGGGATTCCTGCTTCTCCATTCTTATGATGCTTTACTAAGAATAATGTGTTCCACTTCCATCCAGGTTAATACAAAGGCTGTAAAGTCTCCATTTTTTTTAATGGCTGAATAGTATTCCA
>CAUYRH010075994.1:0-11081 GCA_963574655.1 Perodicticus potto | reverse complement strand
TCCCTATGAGGCGAATATTGGTTTTCTTCAAGTTATCCAAGAACTCTGTGAGAGAGTGATCTGTTTTTGCCTTTCATTTCTCTTGCTCTTTGGAGGTTTGAGAGCATTCGAAAGCTTTGTCTTCCATGTCAGAAATCCTTTCCTCTGCTTGCCCCCTTCTGTTACTGAGGGATTCCACTGATTTTCTCCGATCTTTAAAGTTTGCAACTTCTTGTCTCAATGTGTCAAAAATCTTTGTTCATTTTGTCTTTGAATTCGTTGAATTCTTGAGACATCTTTTGGGTCATCTTTTGAATTACTGCTTGAAATTCTAATTCCATCTTTTCCTCCATTGCACTGATCTTATTTGCAATCCAGATTCTGAATTCGATTTCAGACATCTCAGCCATTTGCCTATGCAGGATATCTTGTGCTGTGTCTGCCTTATTGTTACTTGGAGGGGTTTGTCTACTCTGATTATTCATATTGCCAGAATTTTTCTGTTGATTCCACCCCATAGTTGTTTTCATCATTGCGTCTGGCCCTTCAAGTGGTGGGAGCAGGGCTGTGCAGTTGTCCGCAAAGTTTTTGGCCAGCAGTGGGCCTGCAGAGAGGCCTGGCAGTCACCAGTGGGGTCTCTGGAAGAAGGCTGGCCTGCGGATGCCCCATGGGTGCCAGGCGGAGGCCTGTGCAGTTGCCAGGAGTGACCCTGGCTGGGGGCCTGGCGGTCACGGATGGACTCCCTGGCACAAAGCAGACCTACAGAAGCCTTGCAAGTGTGGGATGCAGAGCCAGGCAGTTGCAGGGGGGTTCTTGTCTAAGGGCAGGCCTGCAGAGGCCTGGCAGTCACCAGCGGAGTCCCTGGCAGAAGGCTGGCCTGTAGAGGCCCCATGGTTGCCAGGTGGAGGCCCATGTGGTCGCCGGGACTGTCCCTGATCAGGGGCGGACCTGCGGTGCCCTGCGGGCACCAGGCAGAGCCCACCACAATCACGAGGGGAGTTCCTGGCCAGGGGCAAACCTGTGGAGGCCTGGCAGTTGCCCGCAGAGTTTGTAGCAGACGGCAGGCCTGCAGAAGCCTGGCAAGCACGGGGCGTGGGGCCAACTGGTCACAGGTGGAGTTCCTTGCCCCGGGTGGACCTGCAGAGCCTTGGTGGTTGCAGTTGAAGTTACTGGCAGAAGGCAGGCCTGTAGATGCCCTACAAGCTCAGGTGCGGGGCTGCATGGTCACCAGGGGATTTACTCGCCAGGGGTGGGCCTGCAGGGGCCCTGTGTGTGCCAGGCAGAGGCCTGCGTGCTCGCCGGGGGAGTTCCTGGCTGGGGACAGACCTGCAGAGGCCTGGCAGTCTCCGGCAGAGTCTCTAGCAGATAGCGGACCTGCGCAAGCCCCACAAGCACTGGCGCAGGGCCAGGCAGTTGCTGGGGGAGTTCCTGTCCGTGGGCCACCCTGCAGAGGCCTGGCGGTTGCAGGCAGAGTTCCTGGCAGAAGGCGTACCTGCGAAAGCCCTGCACGCTTGGGGTACAGGGCCACACAGTCACCAGGGGATTTACTGTCCAGGGGCAGATCTGCGGGGGCCATGCGGGTGACAGGCAGAGGCCAGCGCAGTCGCTGGGGGAGTTCCTGGCCAGGAGCTGACCTGTAGATGCCTGGCAGTCGCCGGCAGTGTTTCTAGCAGAGGGCAAGTCTGCGGAAGCCCACCAAGCATGGGGTGCTGGGCTAGACAGCTGCTGGAGGAATTACTGGGTGAGTGACGGACCCGCAGAGGCCTGGCGGTTGTAGGCAGAGTTCCTGGCAGAAGGCAGGCCTGCAGAAGCCCTGCAAGCTTGTGGCGCAGGGCCACATGGTCACCAGAGGATTGAGTGGCCAGGGGCTGGCTTGCAGGGGCCTTGCAGGTGCCAGGTGGAGGCCCACACGGTTGCTGGGAGAGGATTTCTTGGTCAGGGGCAGACCTGTGGAGGCCTGGTGGTCACCGTCAGAGTTTCTAGCAGACAGCAGGCCTGCGGAAGGTTGGTAAGCACAGGGCACAGGGCAAGGCACTCGCCTGCAGCTTCCGTGGCTGGGCGGGGGGAGGCTCGCCATGGCCCCCTCCCTGGAGTCTTTTCCCCATGGGGTGCTTGTTCCAGCAGGTGGGGGTGGGGGCGCTGCTCAGGGACCTTCTCCCTCAGTCTCAGCGGGAGTTAGGCTTCTGGTTCGTCAGGTAAGGGGGGAAGGGTGTACAGTAAGTTCAGAATGGTGGGGAAAACTTTAGCTCAGGTTTTCTGCCTAGCAATAGAGTTTTCAAAGTCACACAGGGTGCTCAGGGGAAGCACACCTCACTTCCCACAGCACTCTTCTGTGGGGAGAGACAAGAGGTCCACAGTTCACCACTTGTCTGTAGAAAACTCGCAGGAGTAAAAGAGGAGAATAAAAAGAAAGGAAACAGAAAAGCAAGAAACTCAGAGCTTTCTTGGGGGAGGGGATGGGCACTCTTCCTTTCAGATGAATTTTGTACCTGAAGCGTGCTTTCTTGGGTCGCGGCCAGTCTCAGCAGAGGTGATCCGCAGAAATCACTTCTCTCTCTCAGCTGGGCTCCCAGTATTCAGCTTAATTGTGCAGTTTCTGGAGGTTATCTTCCCTTTTGGACAGGAGCCTTTTGTGGAAACTGCTTCCAGTTAGCCACCTTGCTCCACCCCCCCATCAGAAATATTGTGCTATAATTTTCTTTTCCTGTAATGTCTTCATCTGGCTTTAGTGTTACGGTAATGCTGGCTTCAGAAAATAAGTTCAAAAATGTTCCCTTCTCCTTTAACATATATTCACATCCTAGACTCTCTGGAGTCTCTATTTATCCTGAAACATATTTAGGGGCAAAAGTATCGATAAGTAACACTTCCTTAATTTAGATACCTTCCTGTCGTGAAGCTTGGGCTGGATTATAACTAATTAGTCAGATTTCCTTGGATTTGGATTTTTGAACCCTGATTCCTGCCTACACTGATCCTGGCTTAGTCCAAACTCACTTTTTTTTAATCTTTAACACATGCCAGCAGCATTCTCTATGACAAGATTTTCACTATTTATTACATCTTTATCTTGCTAATTAGAGTCTCTCAAAACAACTTCGAATAATTAAAGAGAATATTTAGAGGGAAATAATAAAAGAGAAAAATAAATATGTATGAGTTCATAATCAGGTCTCTCTAGAATATATGAGATCACAGTATTTCAAATAGAAAAATGATTTGCCATTTTTCTGAAGGAGCAAAATCCTCCTCACATGAATTTCTGTAGTCCATTCCAAGTTCATTAGTTATGGGAATAAATTAAAAAGTGTCTTTTGCATATTTTAACAATGTAATCAAGAAGTATCTACTTTGCAGTGGGATTCTTAATTAGAATTTCTCCCATTTAGTCCCAGAGACAAGCCATATGATCAGGTAGGTCAATTAGGTGGTCTGGAATCATCACCTCCTGAATGTCTACCTGCATGAAATTCAAGTAAAAACATTGGGAAAATGAGACAGGAAAAGTGTGGGGAATCCCATAAAAATGCATTTTTCATGATCAGGTATTGCTATGGGTAGTGAGATCCCAATCCCCTTCTTTATTTTTGGACTCTCATATAATTTGCCTCATCAAACAGGGACCAACTTGCCTTCTTCTTTAGTTGAGGGTTATTCCCTAGGTCATCAACACCCCAGCATTTTGATTGCTGTTTATAGGTGAATGATTTTTAACCTGGAGCAATTTTGCCCTCTGAGGATATTTAGCATTTTAAGAAAACAACTTTGGGGCTCGGCGCCAGCCACATACACCTGAGCTGGCGGGTTTGAATCCAGCCCAGACCCGCCAAACAACAATGATGGCTGCAACCAAAAAAATGGCCAGGTGTTGTGGCCGGCTCCTGCTGTCCCAGTTGCTTGGGAGGCGGAGGCAAGAGACTCGCTTGAGCCCAGGAATTGGAGGTAGCTGTGAGCTGTGATGCCACAGCACTCTATCCAGGGTGAAAGCTGGAGGCTCTGTCTCAAAAAAAAAAAAAAAAAGAAAAGAAAGAAAAGAAAAGAAAACATCTTTGCTTGTCATGGATGGGGGGCAGGGCATGCATTAGTGACATCTAGTGGGTAGAGACCAAGGATGCTAATCAACACTTTATAATGCACAAGAAAGCCCTCACAATACAAAACTAGTTATTCTACCTAAAATTTCAGAAGTGTCCAAGTTGAGGAACCTTGTTATGGGATAAGTTCTTGTGGTACAAAAGAAAGCCATGAGGCAAAAACACAGAGGGATATGTAGGCTGTTTGTTTTTGTCATCATGAGATTGAATTAAAGTTTCAGGTAAAATCAGAGATGGACAAAAGAGATATGTGTTAACAGTTTATGCTACTTGGTTAAAGACTATTTCACTTCTACATTGTGTTTTTCAACAATTACACTGTAGAGGCTCAAGCTAAGTTTATTATAGACAATCTTCACATCTTTTGGAGATACATTTTCAAAAAAGATAAAACATGCTTCTAAATCATATTAATTATTATAATAAGTTTCTGTGAAAACAGCAACAATAAAAATTGTCTTAAGAATCCCAAAGTGAAAAAAAAAAATAAAAAAGAATCCCAAGGTGACTCTTTTTCTCTTCATAGAAGGAATTGAACATATGGACAATATGACATATGGCCAAAATGAAAATATGGATAATATTCTTGTATGACATCTCCAGAGAGCATGGTATTCTGAGCATTTCCAATTGTAGAAAGTGTAATCATGTAGAGAATTCTGTAAGCATATCAGGAAGGTTTTTTTTTTCCTAAGTTTTTCTAGTTGTTTCACCTTGGCATACATCAAATTACCTTTGTGAAGCTGTTCTTGATGCTCTCCAGCTGCAAGTGAACTTTTACTCCTTATAAAGCCAATTAAATGTTGTCTGTTTCTTAGAGAACATAAGACTTCTGCCTTGTTTTATAGTTTTGAGTATACATGCTCCATTTTCTCCTCTAAAAAGTGAGGTTTTAGAGGGCATGTCATCCCTGAATTCTCCACAGTGTAGTATATTCTACTATAATAATTGGTATATAACTGCAAATAAATAATTGCAAAATGAATTGGCACATTAAAAATGAATACATAAATGAACAGTTATCAATAGAAATTTAAAATATTTTGATCTGTATTAGAAAGAAAACACAACTTATCAAAATTTGTGGGATGCAGCAAAAGCAGTGCTTAGAGGGAAACTTATAGCTTAATGCTTACATTAGAAAAGATGACCTACAATCAATAATATAAACATTCACCTTAGAAAAATTTTAAATGATGTGTGCGTTAAATCCAAAGAAAGCTGAAGAAATATACAGAACAATGATAAATGTTCCACTATTCCATTGATCAAAGAGCAATGGAATACAAACAGAAAATCAATATAGAAAGTCAACTAAACCAAAAATTGATTCTCTGAAAACATTAATAAAAATTGATTAACCAATAAATCAATTTAATGATTTAAATGATTTAAATGATTTAATTTAGTAAGGCTAATAAAAAAAGTAGAGAGGACACAAATTACTAGTATCAGCACTGAAAGGATATACCACCTCACATGCCATAAATATTAAAAAGCTAATAAAGGAATACTATGAACAACCCTATGCCCCCAAATTTGATGAACCAGATAAAATGGACCAATTCCTTGAAATACACATCTGCCAAAACTAAAAATAATAAGACAATCTGAATAGGTCTATAATGATTAAAGAAATGGAGGTAACACCTAAGAAAGTAAAATGTCCACATGAATTTGCTGATGAATTCTATAAAACATTGAAGAAATTATACCAATTATTTGCAATATCTTCCAGAAGATAAAAGCAAAATAAGTAATTTCTAACTCATTTTATGATATAAAACATAACCCTAATACAAAAACCAAAGACATTACTATAAAACACAGAACAAGATTTGTCATGATCATAGATACAAAATATTAGTAAACTGAATCCAATAATGTGTAAAAAGAATCATATACTGTGAGAAAATGGAATTTATTTCAGGCATACAAAACTGTTAACCATTTGAAAATCAATTAATGTAATCCATCAAATCAATAGGCTAAAGAAAAATACAATGACCATATAAATAGATGCATAAAAAGCATTTAAAAAATTCCAATTCCCTTTCATGACAAAAACTCTCAGCAAATTAGTGATAGAGAGAAGCTTTAACTTAATAAAGAATATATACAACCTCTTCACAGCAAACATCATGCTTAATGTTAAGAGGTTTGAAACTTTCTTGCTAAAACCAGAAATAAGGCAAGGATCTTGCCTCTCACCACCCTTTTTCAACATCATACTGGAAGTGCTAGCTAGTTTACTAAGACATGCAAAGTAATTAAAAGGTATACTGATTGGGAAGGAAGGAATATAACTGTCTTTGTTCAGAGATATGATCATCTGAGTAGAAAATTCACAACTTTCCTTTGAAATTAGAAAGCGATTTTCCTCTATGACATGCATTATTAAGTACCTGACACATTTGTGTATCCTTGTTTGCACGAATGTGGAGGAAGTCAGCCTCTAATGCAGAGCTGAAAAAAAGTCGGTGGTTCATTTCCCAGATATATATTTTTTTTCTTTTTTAGTGTTTGGGATTCAATGAAGGTACAAAGAATTAGGTTACACTGATTGAATTTGTTAGGTAAAGTCCCTCTTATAATTGTGTCCCGCCCTGAAGACATGTGCCATACACCATAACCTTCCATCCTCCTCCCCCCTACCTTCTACCTGCTCCTTCCTTCCCCTTCCCCCTACCTTGCATTAGAACATTTACTGCCTTCATAGTAGAATTAAGTACATTCCTTCAGAATGGGAAAGTGTATATTCTAAAGGAGACTCAATATGTCATTTCAATCATGTTAACAAATTACACTTTTAATGTTGTAATTATTTCCATGGTAACTAATAATTTACAAAGGAAAAATCTGCAATAACACAGGATAAAAATTGATATGTAAGCAGCTGCGAGGGTCTATGTGTTTATGTAATGAAATTTAATGTGAGGAATAATAGGAAATAATATGCTCCTCTTCATTTTTTATCTTTAAAGACAATTTTATTTTTAAATATGTGGAAAGATTGCTCAAATTTTAAGAAAAACAAAATGTATCCTTGAATAAATCATGAAAGTAGATAGTTTCAGATAATCCTACTAAGGACCAGACCCAACTGGGTTAGATATGAGAACATAATTATAGTGACAACATGTCTCCATTTTAACATTGGGAATAATGTGGAGGGAAGACAAGAATAGCAATTGTTCAGCCTAATCAAAAATTAGGTAAAATAAAAGTAATTTAATGGTATTATCATCAGGGTTCTCAAAGTAAATGAATCTTATTTCTACTAATGTTCAATAACAAAATGATGTTACAGTGCTTAATGAAATATACTATATAAATATGATGATGTGTCTTTTTTAATATCACTTGTTATTTAACTAGCATATTAGAAGTAAAACATCCTTTTATAAAATCAAGGATATTTTGGCTTATATTTGTTATTTACTACCATTTATTAATATATCTAAAGTTAGCTACTTTTATGTAAGTGTGGGTAGTACTACCTATGCTTTGAACTAACAGACAACACATAAATTCTCCTTACATATTAAAGGATTTAAAAACTGTCTAGATTGTGTCAGTGTGTTATTTTGGTTTGCTATTATAATCATCTACTTTACTTCAATCCTTAGTAATCTGGTAATTTACATTATGTAGAGAAAATATACCCTATTTTGTATAAGGTATATTTGATATATTGTTCCATATTTACATCAAATATGTAATATTCTACAAGGTTGCTAAAACAGTTCACATTTCAAGCACACTGTAATGAGTCTTGTACTATCTCCCCAATTTCCTTTACTATAGTTCTTTATGCTTCTAATAATGGCTATATTCAAAACTTTTTGTAATTTTTTTTTTACTTTGTAGGGTGATCCCTTATGATCATTGCTTGGCTATGTGATCAGCATATCCAGATATGAATAGATATACTACCTGGCTCTGCTAAATGTGCGATGCTGATGTGTGTAGGGGATATATTCAATAGCGTGTCACATCACTTTGAAACATTTCTCTGGATGATCCTGTCATTTTATTTATGTCACCACCAATTATAGTCTCATCCAATATGCTGTAGGTACCATGTAGTGGCAATGATTTCTTTCACTGATATTTTTCTTTAAATAATTATATTTAAATTAATTGAAACTTGAAACATGTATTTACAATAAATACAGATCCAACTAAGCAAACTTAGTTTAGAAGTCATACCTTCTAACATAAACCCTATTCCTTATTAGAAATCTTGTTTTATACATTGTAAAATGGTGTTGTAGGAGTTCTGTAATATCTGCTATTTTTGTCTGGTTTAAATCAGAAAACACAGTAATTCAATGAGTTGGATCATATACAATTTAGGTCCATTTGGTTTTACTTAGTAACATATATTCTTTTTATTTTATTTTATTTTATTTATTTTATTTTAATTAAATCATAGCTGTGTACATTAGTACAATCATGGGGTACAGTAAGCGGGCTTCATATACAATCTAAAATATTTTTATCCAACTGTTCGACATACCCTTCATGGGATTTTCTTGTTTATTATGTGAAAACATTTGTGTACTGCATTTAGGTTTCACCTGTCCCTTCTAAGATGCACCATAAGTGTTATCCCACTATTTACCCTCTCTTCACTCCCTCTCCCCCTCCCCTTCTCTTCAGTACCCCTTTCCCCATATTCCTGTGCTATAATTGGGTTATAGTCTTCATACGAAAGCTATAAATTAGCTTCATAGTAGGGCAGTATACATTGTATACTTTTTCTTCCATTCTTAAGACACTTTACTAAGAAGAATATGTTTCAGCTTCATCCATGTAAATATGAAAGAGGTAAAGTCACCATCTTTCTTTAAGGCTGCATAATATTCCATGGTATACATGTAGCACAATTTATTAATCCATTCATGGATTGATGGGCACTTTGGCTTCTTCCATGACTTAACAATTATGAATTGGGCTGCAATAAACATTCTGGTACAGATATCTTTGTTACAATGTGATTTTTGATCTTCTGGGTAAATACCAAGTAAAGGAATTATAGGATCAAATGGAAGGTCTATTTTTATATCTCTGAGTATTCTCCAAACGTCTTTCCAAAGGGAATGCATTAGTTTGCATCCCCACCAGCAATGTAGAAGTGTTCCCTTTTCTCCACATCCATGCCAACATCTCTGGTGTTGGGATTTTTTTATGTGGGCTAATCTTACTGGAGTTACAAGATATGTAAAGGTAATTTTGATTTACTTTTCTCTGATGATTAAGGACTATGAACATTTTTTCATGTGTTTGAAGGTCATGCAGCTGTCTTCCTTAGAGAAGTTTCTCTTCAGATTCTTTGCCCATCCTGAGATGGGATCACTTGTTCTTTTCTTGCTAATATGTTTGAGTTCTCTGTGGATTCTGGTTATTAAACCTTTGTCAGAGGCATAACCTGAAAATATTTTCTCCCATTATGAGGGCTGTCTGCTTGCTATACTTACTATGTTCTTGGCCATGCAGAAGCTTTTTAGTTTCATCAAGTCCCAGTAGTGAATTTTTGATACTGCTTCAATTACCTCGGGGATCCTCCTCATAAAGTATTCGCCCAGGCCAATTTTTTCAAGAGTTGTCCCTGCACTTTCTCCTAGTATTTTTATAGTTTTATGTCTTAAGTTTAAATTTTTAATCCAGTGTGAATCTATTTTCATTAGTGGTGAAAGGTGGGGATTCAATTTCAGTCTTCTACAGGTCGCCAGCCAGGTCTCCCAGCACCATTTGTTAAAAAGGGAGTCTTTTCCCCACTGAATCTTTTTAATCGGCTTGTTGAAAATCAAATAACGGTAAGTAGTTGTTCATCTCTTGGTTCTCTATTCTGTTCCAAACATCTACCTCTCTGTTTTTGTGTCAGTACCATGTCGTTTTGATCACTATCGATTTATAGTACAGTCTCAGGTCTGGTAGCATGATTCCTCCTGCTTTGTTTTTATTTCTAAGTCATGTCTTGGCTATTCAAGGGTTTTCTTGATTCCATATAAAATAAAGTACCATTTTTTTGAGATCTTTAACATAAGACAATGGAGCTTTAATAGGAATTGCATTAAAATTGTATATTGCTTTGGGTAGTATGGACATTTTAACAATGTTGATTCTTCCTAACCATGAGCATGGTATGTTTTTACATTTGTTGACATGTTCAGTGATTTCTTTTCTTAGAGTTTCATAATTTATTTATAGAGATCTTTCACATCCTTTTTTAGTTAGCCTCCCAAATTTTTCATCTTCTTTGGCACTACAGTGAAAAGAATAACGTCTTTGACTGTTTTTTCGGCTTGGTCGTTGGTGGTGTATATAAAGGGTACTGATTTATGAGTGTTGATTTTGTAGCCTGATACACTGCTGTATTCCTTGATCACTTCTAAAGTTTTATAGTAGGATCCCTGGTATTTTCAGATATACAATCATATCATCTGTGAAGAGTGAAAGTTTAATCTCTTCTGACCCTAAGTGGATAACCTTGATCGCCTTTTCTTCCCTAATTGCAATGGCTAAAACTTCCATTACAATGTTAAAGAGCAATGGAGACCATGGGAAACCTTGCATGGTTCCTGATCTAAGTGGGAATGGTTTCAATTTAACTCAATTCAATACAATATTGGCTGTGGGTTTGCTGAAGAAATGTCCTTTCAATACCAATTTTCTTTAGTGTTATGATCATGAAGGGATGCTGTATATTGTCAAAAGCTTTTTCTGTGTCAATTGAGAGAATCATATGGCCTTTATTTTTTAATTTGTTTATGTGCTGGATTACATTTATAGGTTTATGTATATTGAACCAGCCTTGAGATCCTGGGATAAAGCCCACTTGGTCATGGTGTATAATTTGTTTGATGTGGTGCTGGATTCTGTTTGTTAGGATCTTATTGAATATTTTTGCAGCAATATTTATTAGTGAGAATGGTCTATAAATTTTTTTTCTTCTTGGGTCTTTTTCTGGTTTAGGGATCAAGGTGATGTTTGCTTCTTAGA
>CAUYRH010075992.1:0-50466 GCA_963574655.1 Perodicticus potto | reverse complement strand
TCTGGTTGCTTTCAGAATTTTCTCCTTTATATTAACTTTAGTGAAGTTAATTATGATGTGCCTGGGGGATGTCTTATTCAAGTTCAGTTGTGCTTGGGTTCTGAAACTGTTTCAGAATCTCTTGGCATGTCTGGAAAGTTCTCTTTCATAATCTCATAAAGAAGAGATTCTGTGCCTTGTGAGGCCACTTCATCGTTTTCAGATATCCCTATAAGGTGAATATTGGTTTTCTTCGAGTTATCCCAGAGCTGTCTGAGAGAATGATCCATTTATTGCCTTCCGTTTCTCTTCCTCTTTGGAAGTTTGGGAGTGTTTGAAAGCTTTGTCTTTCATATCAGAAATCCTTTCTTTTCCTTGCCCCATTCTGTTACTGAGGGATTCTACTGTATTTCTCAGATCTTTGAGGGCTACAACTTCTTGTCTCAATGTGTAAAAATCTTTGGTCATTTTGTTTTTGAATTTGTTGAATTCTCGACACATCTTTTGGGTCATCTTTTGGATTACTGTTTGAAATTCTAATTCCATCTTTTCCTCCATTCTGCTGATCTTATTTGCTATCCAGACTCTGAATTTGATTTCTGACTTCTCAGCCATTTGCTTATGCAAGGGATCTTGTGCTGTATCTACCTTGTCATTCCTTGGGGTAGTTGATCTACTCTGATTATTCATATTGCCAGAGTTTTTCTGTTGATTTCACCTTATGATTGTTTTTCACTGTTGCCTATGACCGTCCTCAGAGTTGGGAGGTGTCTCTCTCAGATCAGACCCTGGAAGGATCACTCTGTTTTTGCTGGATCTTTGTAGGGAGTGACTCTGTGTAGCTCCTCTGGGACTGCCCCACCCAGGGAGTTCTGGCTCCGGAGTGTGGCATGCCCAAATCAAGCAGCAGGGAATGGGATGGGCTATCCCGTGGCCTTTGCAAAGGGAGCCCAGGCCTCCAGCAGTCTCTGGCTTGGAGGAGGCCTCTGGAGGGAGGGCACGGGTCACGCAGCCTCCTGAGTTCCTGGCCAGACAGGTGGGGCCAGTGCATAGGCAGAGAGGATAGGGGAGGAGGTGGGCTGTGTGGCTCCCAGAGTTCTTGGCCCAGACAGGCAGGCGGAGGCCTGGCAGGTTCCTGGTGGAGTCCCTGGCTTTTGTGGGCAGCTGGCAGTGGCCTGGCATGGGAGTCCCAGCAGAGTCTCTGGCCACAGCAGGCCAGGCAGCAAGCTGAGGCCTGGGGATTCCCTGGCTGCTGCGTCCGTAGGGCCAAGTCCTGGAGGGTGAGTATCAGAGCCATGTGGGGGTCCCGCTGGGCAGCAGGCTGAGGCCGGGTGGGGTACAAATCTGTGGCAGGTGTGAGTCCTGGCAGACTTCCTGGCCTCTGCTGGTGGCAGGCCAAGGCCCTGTGGGAGTCCCTGCAAAGTTCCTGGTCGCTGCAGGCGATGGACCGAGGCCCAGTGGGACACAGATCGGGTCGCGTGGGCATTCCAGTGGCGTCTCTGGCCTGGGGACTGGCAGGGGCTGGGTGGGACCCTGGAGTCTCTTACTTGGTCCAGCAGATAGGGAGGGTGGGCGCTGCTCAACTCCTTCTCCCTCAGTTTCAGCACAGGTCAGGCGTCAGGTAAGGGGGGAAGGGTGTCCTGGAAGTTCAGAATGGTGGAAAACTTTAGTTCAGTTTTTCTGCCTGAAGCTTGATTTCTTGAAGTCGCAGCTTGCCTAGGGGTGACCTGCAGTTATCACTTCTAACCCCAGTCTTCAACTCAATCGGGCAGTTTCTGGGTTATCTTTCCTTTTGGACAGAAGCCTCCATGGGAAGCTGCTTCCAGTAGGCCATCTTGCCTCTCCCATCCAATTACCCTCTTAAAGAGCCCCAAATAAATGTGAATGGCTATTTCAGATCCCTATAGAGGATACTCTGTCTCCCACTGCTACATTTATTTTCTTTGGTACTAGCTATACAAACTGTTAGGACTTACAGTTGTTGATATAGCAAGTAAAAGCACAATTAATATATAATGCTCAGAAGTTCCACTCAATTCCAAATGTTTTCTTCTTATAAACTAAGTTCTGACTATGAGAAAAATAAATCCACGTATTTCTCATTGATTCTGCATATACAATCCATCCTGCAGGCAATCTATATGCCTGCAAAGTGTTCTTTCCATGCTTGAGCTATAGTCTGTCCTCCATTATGCCATTACACTATGAACCCTCTCATTTGAACTATCACAAACATGTGGATCATGAATCAATTTGTTTAATTTAAAAAATATTCCCAGAATCCTGAAAGTAGTCTTTGAAACCACTCCCAAACACTAACCTAACTTTTAATAAATGTCAATACAATGTCAGTGCCTTTTCCAATTCATTTCTTTGCAAATATTCAATGGTATTTGTGGTGTTTTCGCTGAAAACACTGGCATCCCTTTGGGATAAGTTCTAACTCCTTTCTCTGGCTTTACTTTGGTCTAAATATATTTTATAAAATTCTCTATTTACAGAATCTTTTTAAATTTTTGTTGCTGTTCTGTGCCATTCTCATTTTCTTAACCAAACAAAGTCAAGAGAAGGAAGAGAATAAACAGGCATGATCAGATGTGTATTTGCTTTATGTATGGTATTATCAAATATATGAAATATTCATCTTACTTTTCTTTTTCTAAGTTATGTCAAAGTGGTGTATTTTCCTGATAATTTTTCAGTTTCTATTTTCCCATTTTTTAATTTTTGTTTCCATATTTATTCTCTGAATCACAGTCTGATAGGAGAAAGTAATCAAAGAGTATTATAAATTATAATTATTATAAATTATTGTCAGATTATTTTCATAGTTTTAAAATATTCTTGGCCTTGTAGTTTGAATAAAAACTCATCTAAGGGTTTATCTGACCTGTATGTTTACAGTTGAACAATTTCTAGAATGTTCATATATGGTAAACATGGTTGACATTCATGATATATAGTAATGCATATTCTGAATAAATCTGAAACATTTAATACAGTAGAATCTCTGTAAGATGACCACCAGAGGGACTGTAACAAACTGGTTAACATACTGAGACAGTCAACACAAGAAGGTCGGTCTACTGTACTGTACACAAATGTGGTAAATGTCCATTTTATGAAAACTAGGTTAACTTGAGCTCATCAGTGATGGGAAGTGGTCAACTATGAGGTTCTACTGTATTTGTTGCTATTTTTAATTTTAAAAAATTATTATGAAAAAAGATATTTTTGCCTTAATATGCCCTTTGTCAAGAGAAAATAATCCAACTCTGTAAAATAATTTTAAGAGGTTTACTCTGTGTCAAGTCTGAGGACCATCATAACCATGCCCAAGAAGCCTTAAGCAAGTGGACTCACTCTGGTTGCATTATAGTTTGTTTTTATACATTTGAGCAAGACAGGAATTATATGTAAATTCATAAATCAATACATGAAAACAGTACATTTATTTGGCCCAAAAGGTGGAACATCTCAAAGTGGCAGCATGCAATATTTTGATACAGCATACAATGTGAAATTATAAATTTTGGATAACTGGGAAACTTATCACCGCAAACATTTTTCATTTCATATGTTGTGTTGCAAATATTCCAAAACCACTCTTCTCTTTAGTTTGAAATATACAATAAATTATTGTCAGATGGTCACCCTATTGTGCTACTGCATACTTATTATATTTTATCCTTTCATTTGAACTATTTATAGATGTTATATAGTTAATATGTATATTTCTATATAGTTAAAAGGAAAGCATAAAATAAATATATATTGTTTTTACCTATTAACCAATTTATCCCACCCCACTACACTTCTGCCTCTCATAAACTACCATTATGTTAACTGTCTACATGAAATCAAAATTTTTATCTTTTTTATTTTTATTAAATCACAACTATATACATTAATGCATTTATGGGGCATGATGTGCTGATTTTATATACCATTTGGAATGTTTACATCAAACTGGTTAACATAGCCTTCACCTCACTTTCATAATTATTGTGTTAAGACATTTATACTCTACACTTAATAGATTTGACATGTTCCCTTGCAATATGAAGCATAGGTGTGGTCTCACTGTTTACCCTCCTTCCATTCTATCTCCCCCTTGCCCTTCCCTCCCCTTTCTCTTCCCTCCTTCATCCAGGGCTATAGTTGTGTTTTATCTTTCATATGGAAGTGTAGGTGATTATAAATTGGTTTCATAGTAGAAGTGAGTACATTGGATAGTTTTGCTTCCATTCTTGAGATACTCTACTAAGAAGAATATGTTCCAGCTCCATCCATGTAAACATAAAAGAGGTAAAGTCTCCATTTTTTTTCAAGGCTACATAATATTCCACAATTCCATAATATACCACAATTTAATAATCCATTCATGGGTCGATGGGCACTTGGGCTTCTTCCATGACTTGGCTATTATGAATTGAGCTCAATAAACAATCTGGTGCAAATATACTTGTAAAGTGAGTTTTGGTCTTTTGGATATACACCTAGTAGAGGAACTGCAGGATCAAAAGGCAGGTCTACTTTTAGTTCCCTAAGTGTTCTCCAAACTTCTTTTGAAAAGGAACATAACTTGCCTTCCCACCAGCAGGGAAGAAGTGTTCCCTTCTCTCCACCTCCATGCTATCATCTGTAGTTTTGGGATTTTGTTAAGTGGGCTACTCTTACTGGAGTTAGATGATATCTCAAAGAGGTTTTGATTTGCATTTCTCTGATGATTAAAGATGATGAGCATTTTTTCATGTGTCTGTAGGCCATGCACCTGTCTTCTGCAGAGAAGCTTCAGTTCAAGTCTCTTGCCCACAATGAAATGGGGTCACTTGTTCTTTTCTTATTAATAAGTTTGAATTCTCTGTGGATTTCGTAATCAAACCTTTTCGAGAAACAACCTGCAACTAACTATCTTCCCCCATTCTAAGGGTTGTCTGCTTGCTTTACTTGCTGTGTTCTTGGCTGTACAGAAGGTTTTAATTTTGATCAGGTACTAGTAATGAATTTTTGATGTTGCTTCAATTGCCTAGGGGGTCCTCCTCATAAAGTATTCTCCCAGGCCAATTCCTTCAAGTATCTTTATAGTGTCATGTCTTAAGTTTAAATCTTTTATCCAGTGAGATTCAATTTTTGTTAATGGTGAAAAGTGTGGGTCCAGTTTCAGTCTTCTACAGGTTGCTAGCCAATTCACACAGCACCACTTGCTAAATAGGGAATCTTTGCCTCAATTTATGTTTTTTGATAGGCTTGTCAAAGATCAAACAACCATAAGTTTCTGGGTTCATTTCTTGGTTCTTTATTCTGTTCCATACATCTACCTCTCTATTTTTGTGCCAGTACCATGCTGTTTTGAGCACTATAGATTTATAGTATAGTGATTCCTCCTGATCTGTTTTTATTTCTGAGTAAGTCTTGGTTATTCAAGGTTTTATCTGATTCCATATAAAACTAAGTATAATTTTTTCCAGATCTTAAAGTATGACAGTAGTGCTTTAATAGGGATTGCATTAAATTTTTAAATTGCTTTGTATAATATGGACATTTTAACAATGTTGATTCTTCCCAGCCACATGCATAATATGTTTTACCATTTGTTAACATCTTCAGCTATTTCTTTTTTCAGAGTTTCATAGTTCTTTTTATAAAGAGATCTTTCACGTCCTTTATTAGGTAAATTCCCAAATAGTTCATCTTCTTTTGCACTATTGTAAAAGTAATAGAGTCTTCCTTTTTCTCAGTTTGACTCTTATTGGTATACAAAAAAGCTTCTGATGTGTGAGTATTGATTTTGTATCCTGAGACTCTGCTGCATTCCTTGATCACTTCTAAGAGTTTTGTAGTTGAATTTCCACATATGAGTGACAACATAGAATGTTTGTATTTCTATATCTAGCTTGTTCACTTAACATAATGCCCTCTAGTCTCATTCTTATTGTTGTGAGTGGCAGGATTTCTTTTCTTTTCTTTTCTTTTCTTTTCTTTTCTTTAATTTTTTTTCTTTCTTGGGACAGAGTCTCACTTTCTCACCACCTGTAGTACAATGGCATCATAGCTCACAGCAACGGCAAACTCTTGGGCTTAGGCTATTCTCTTGCCTCAGCCTCCCGAGTAGTTGGGACTACAGGCGCCCGCCACAATGCCCAGCAATTTTTAGAGATGGGGCCTCACTCTTTCTCAGGCTGGTCTGGAACCCCTTGAGATCAGACAATCCACCCACCTTGTCCTCCAGAGTGCTAGGGTTACAGGCGTGAGCCACCGTGCAATCAGGATTTCATTTTTAAAATGGTTAAAATCATTCTATTCAGAATGTATACTACATTTTCTTTATTCATGTGCTGGACGCATGTCAATTCATCTTTTCAATATTACCAATAGTGCTAGATTATATCTTATCATAATTTTGACTTACATTTCCCTGATAATTAGTAATGTTGCACATTTTTATTCTGTTCCTGTTGGCCATTTGTCTACTTTTTAGAAATGTCTATTCAGATCTTCTGCCCTTTTTTGATCACATTATTTGAATTTTTCACTATTGAGTTCCATAAATACTCTTATTATTAATTCCTTGCTAAAGAGTTCACAGTATTTTGCCCCTTCACTTTGTGGATGCACCCACTCTTTTTTAACCACAATTTCATGGAAACTCATATTTACTATGACCTTATATGTCTCCTCTCAATGGAGGAAGTTTATGAACAGTTTATTAAAGAGCAAGCTAACTGAAACAATACAGTTAGAGAGGTAGAGACAGAAAAAGCAAGAGTTGCTAAATGTAACTTATTTCTTGCCAAGTGTTAGAGCATTGAAACATATTTTTCTTAACCTATTCATTGCTGAATTTTTATCACTTCCATAAACTTCTAAATAATTATTAATTTCAATGTTTGATCAATAGAAATTCAAGTTTCTAATGTATTACAACAGTGAATAATACACAAAATTTTATATCCCTAATCCCATGTCTCTAAAATTTAGAAAACAAAACAATGTTGTAAAAAATAGAAGACCTTATTACATGAACATCTAATTCCTTTATTTCTAGATCTATATGAATAAACAACATGATTATTGAGTATCAGAAGAACATTATCTCTTTTATGATTACCTGGATGGAGCTGGAACATATTTCTTTTTAGTAAAGTATCTCAAGAATGGAAGAAAAAGTATCCAATATGCACAGTATTATTATGAAACCAATATATAATCACCCACACTTCCATATGAAAGATAAAACACAACTATTGCGCAGGATGAAGGGGTAAAGAGGAGGCTGAGGAGAGGGAAGGGGGGAGGCTGGATGGAGGGAGGGTAATTGATGGGACCACATCTATGGTGCATTTTTCAAGGGTACATGTCAAATCTATTAAGTGTAGAGTATAAGTGTCTTAACACAATAATTATGAAAGTGAGGTGAAGGCTATGTTAACTAGTTTGATGTAAGCAGTCAAAATTGTATACAAAATCAGCATATTGTACCCCATAAATGCATTAATGTATACGACTATGATTTACTTAAATAAATAAAGCCCCCCCAAAAGAGATATCAATTAGTTTTTAAATTCATCATTTATTATTTAGGTTAGATTATGCTGCAATAAATAATATGCAAAGAAAACAAATAATTTTACTCCTCCAAACATGATAGTTCTTGCTCATGTCTTACATAAGTGAGAAGGACCACAGACTTGAAGTCTGCTCTGTCAGTCACTCAAGGTCGTGGGCTGCAGGCACATCACACCGAACATGCCAAGACACAGGTTGTCAGAGCAGGGGAAGAGAAACTGAATGGTCATAATTTGATGTGTAAAAGTGACACAGGCCACTTCTGCTCACTAACATTGACTAGGAATAATCATGTCTCTATTTAACAGCAAAGTAATTAGGAAACATGGAAGAACATGTATATTCAGAGACTGTCATTATATGTAAATAAATATCTAAATGTGTTTTTAAAATCATTAAGAAAAAGACATTTTGTGTGGTTTAAGGCTTAGTGATATTCTAGTGCTTAAGCAAACATGAATGCCATGAAAAGAAAATCTTGTTATTAAGTCATTTAAAGGAGTTAAGCAATTATATAATTAGTATAATAAAGTTAATTATATAATTAGCACAATATTTAATTATATCATTAACATAGTGTAATAATTATATAATTGGCTTAATTCATCAGTAACAGTTAATGTCCACATCAAAAAATGTCTTATGCCTGTCTCCTTTTCTGTGGAGTGTAAATTATTTCCATTTTTCCCCATTGGCACATAAAATCTCTACTTCATTATTTTCATGAATGTCCTGCAAGGAATTTATCAATTCTTTTTAAACATTAAAGGAGAAATTATAGAAATGGATCATGACAGAATGTAATTTGAAGATAATTATTTACAGTAATTTTTGCTTAATATAGGTGTTATGTAGATACACTGTAATAGTTTATACATTTTTCATGGTAATTTATAGATATAAAATTACATTACTTATTTAAAAATTTAAATACTTCAGAATTTAAATATTAGGAAGCTATGACATTACTTTTAATACATAGGAAAACTGCAAAGATGAATTGTCCCAGAGCTATCATTCTTAAAAAATGGAGGTAGAAATGTAAGATAATTTATAGAAATCTAACAAAAAGAACATCATAGTTAACAAGATCAACATGACAAATAATCTCTTCTCTGTAGAGTTATATTGCATGCTGTGAATAGGAAGATGCATCATAAATTTCAAATTTGGCTAACTTATTATTTTTAGCTGCCATGTTATGTCATTTATATTGATAGAAAAATGTTTAAAGCAAAGACTAATCAGTAAATAAAAAGTTAATTCATTAAATTTATTAGGACATAAATTAATGTAAGATATGTAGTTTTCTTTTCATGCCTGAAATATAGGAAATTAAATGATTTTTTATCTATTTGATAATATACAGTGATTAAAACTAAAATAGAAATTATTTATGAAAAGATTAAAAAGTATTAATTATTGGAAGCAAATGGAGGATATTTAGGTTAAAAATGAGAACTTCTAGCCTTAACTTATAGGCTTTATAGAAGATGTTTTAGCTTGCCAGAGGATACAGAAAACCACGGAAAGGCACTGATGTAATATTATTTGAGGAACAAATTCAAATAACATGGCAGAAAAGAGTTCTCTTCTTGCTCTTGGACAGGGAGACTTGCAAAAATATAGTATTTTCTTCTGCATTTTGTAACTATCACAAAACAACCTTTACTTCCATTCCTACTTTTGTAAGTGAAATAGAATACTTGGTGGATAGTTTCAAATTCAATCAACCATCTTACTTTCTATAAAAGCTAACTTCCCTGTGCCAATTAGGAAATTCTACAGAAAAGAAAATTCATTGTATTCACTTGTGAGGTGGGACACAATTGGTATTCAAAATTATTCTCTAGGCAGACAGTACTTTATATGTAAAATAATATAATTGATTACATTTTAGTACCTGAATTATAATTTTTTTTTTTTTTTGAGACAGAGCCTCAAGCCATCACCCTGGATAGAGTGCTGTGGCATCACAGCTCACAGCAACCTCCAATTCCTGGGCTCAAGCGAGTCCCCTGCCTCCACCTCCCAAGTAGCTGGGACTACAGGCGCCCGCCACAACGCCCGGCCATTTTTTGGTTGCAGCCGTCATTGTTGTTTGGCAGGCCCAGGCTGGATTCGAACCCACCAGCTCAGGTGTACATGGCTGGCACCTTAGCCTGTTGAACCACAGGTGCCAAGCCCTGAATTATAATTTTTAAATGCAACACTAGCCAAAGCCAAATGATGATTTAAGTATCTAAAAACATCTAAAGAAATAGATATATACATAAAACTGGTGACCAGCTATTTCAGGCTTTCAGCAGCAAGCAGTAAGGTTTACTAGAATGTGAACTAGTGTGCTAAAATGACTATACAATGTTTATTACAATGGAATTCCATTTAACTTTAGAAATGTAACATTATTCTCTATAATTAATTGTAAACACACTCTAGACCAGAAAATCATTGCAATTAATTAAATATATAATTTCAATATGCTTTTAAAATGCAGTTTTGCAATGCTTTAACTGGATTATTATATCTGAAAGCCTCCTTTCTTCTTTTTTCCCCCCATCTTTCCTACTTTTTCCCCCCTTCTTCCTTCTTTTCTTTTCTCCTTCCTTCTTTCCCTCTCCTCCTCTGCTCCCCTCCCTCCTTCTTCCCTTCCTTCCTTCACTTATCTCATTCAGTCTCCAGTTCACTATTCAAAAATATACATTTTTTACTTATATGTACCAAGGACTGTGTTCACTCTTAGAAAGAGGGAAATGAAAATAAATGTCTTCATATGGTGATTTAAAGGCCATGAAGACTATGTTAAATAGTTCAATGAAAATACTTCAGATTGTATATGAAGTCAGCACATTGTGCCCCATGATTGCACCAATGTACACAATTATGATTTAATAAAAATTTAAAAAGAAAAAAAAAAAGAATTCAAAAGGAGGCCTGGCGCAGCGGCTCACACCTGCAATCCTAGCACTCTGGGAGGCTGAGGTGGGTGGATTGCCCGAGTTTACAGGCTCCACCAGAGAGAGATCTCATCTCTAAAAGTAACCCGGCGTTGTGCCTGGCACCTGTAACCCCAGCTACTTGGCAGGCTGAGGCAAGAGAATTGCTTGAGTCCAAGAGTTGGAGGTTGCTGTGAGCTATGACACCAGGGCACTACTGAGGGTGACAAAGAGACTCTGCCTAAAAAAAAAAAAAAAAAAAAAAAAAAAATTTCCAAAGGAACCTTCAAGTAGGTAGATCTATTACTTCCCTTGTATTCTAACTTAATGAATTTCTCAAAGGAAAAATATCATGAATAAGTATTCAAGTAAAGAAATATTTTTTACCAAACCCCGAAAGGTCCTTTCTTGATTATTTCCCAGTCTCTGTCTGACACACAAAGCCAATAGTGTCCTATTAACCTGCAGCAAAAGAAAATAAACCAAATCCCAATTTGTAGGATTTTTGCACTACTTTAATACACACACTATGAGCTTGCTCACTCTACCAACATAAAGACACTGAATGTGGAATTAGAAAGAGAAGCAAAGAATTTGTTCTTAGGAGAAACCAGGAGCCATCTTCAGCATGGCGCTGTGCAAGAGTACTGGAATTATTGCTTCTGAGGCAAGAGATTAGTTTCATCTGCTTTTGAACTTTTACAAAGTGATCTTTTATGTCTGACATCTTTATTTTAAAATTAAGTATATGAGATTTTTTCTGATAATTTTGTGCAGTGTGTTTATGTTCATTGCTGTGCAATGTACAGATGTTCAGTTTAAGAATACACAATTGATTTATCCTTTCTATACATGATAGACATCTTAGTACTTTCCAGCTGAATTATAATGGAACCAGTACTATTAAGGGATTATTTGTGCATGTTTTTTGTGCATAAATGTATGAATTTCTATTGACTACCTAGTCGTGAAAATATTGGTTTACAGGTATGTTCAGCATTAGTATATATTGTCAAATAGTAATGCAAAGTAAGTATACTATTTTACCACACACACACACACACACACACACACTAGCAAAATGTTGGTGATTTATTTTACTACATTGGCAACAGTTGGTCATTTCATTTTCTTTATTTGATTACATTTTTTAGTAAGGTTGATGGAGGTATAATCACCAACAATAATATTTAGTGAGTTTTGACAATTGTATATAGTTACATAATCACCACCCCAATTAAGATGCAAAACATACCCAATACCCCACCAATTGCCTTCTTGCCCCTCTCAAGTTAATCCCAGTTCCTGCTCCCAGACAATGGCAATGCCTGTTTTCTAGTCTTATTTTTTGCATTTTTTAGAAAGTCATATATATTCAGTTCTGTAGTTCACAACCTCTTGTATAAAGTTGTGTTCACATAACTTAAATGCCCTAGGATTCACCTTGAATGTTTAAATGGTCATTCCTGTGTATAATATGTGCTATTTCATTTTAATGATATGTCATCATGTGATTATCAAATCACCAGTAAATGACGTGTGAGGTGCTTGCAAATTTTGATAATTATAAATTAAGTGACTACAAATAGCCATGTACAGATTTATGTGGACATACCTCTAGGAGTACGTTTAATTCATAAGGCATGTATATATTCAACTTTAAAAGAAACTGAAAAACTGTTTTCCAAGTGATTATATCACTTTTTAATTCTCAACAGGAATAATTGAGAATTCTAGTTTTTCTACATGTTTATACGGCCAGTTATTTTAATATTACCTGTTCTGACGATTGTGTGGTGGTGTCTCACTGTCTTACTTTTCATTTCTTAATGATAAATGATGTGCAGCAAGTTTTTATATGCTCGTTTGCATCAGCATATATTTGGTGAAGGTCAGATCTTTTGTCCACATATTTTTAGCTTTTTAGTTAGTGTTCAGTTTTAAGACTTATTCATATATATTTTACTCACGAATTCTTTGTCAGATATGTGACTTACATACATTTTTTCCAGCTTCCAGGCTACCTTTGAGCAGTGAGTTTCACAAAGCAAAGGTTTTTAATTTTGATACTGTTTATCTGCATAAAAACCCCAGCCCACACATTTTATCTCCTGTGTTCTTAATGATGTTTTAAAATTTTATATTTTGTCTTTAGGTACATAAATTAATACATTATGTGTCAATTTTTGTTAAAATATGATGTATGTGTGTCCATGGTTTCTTATTTTGACATATGGAAATCAAAATACCATTGTTGAAAATAAATTTATTTCTCTAGCTTATTACCTGTTTAACTATAAGAAAAAACAACTGACCTATTCAGGGGAGTTTATTTATGGATTCTCTACCCTATGTCGTTGATCTTGGTGTGTCTCATTTGCCAATACCACACTTTCTTGATTACTCTAGCTTTATTGTTAGTGTTGAAATTGGGTAGCATCAACCCTCCAACATAGTTTTCTTTTATTCAGAATTCTCTGGTTATTTAGATTCTCTGTTTTTCCATATTACTTTTAAAAGTAGATCATTGATAGGTAACAAAAAGAAATTGCAGGGACATTTATGGAGGTTATATTGAATCTGAATATCAAACGAGATAGAAAGGATATTTTAACAATATTTATCTTTCCAATTAAAGTACCTCTTTAATTTTTCATTTATTTACCTTTTGTTTGGTTTATTTTATTGATGTTTAATAGCTTTAGCATCTAGGTACTAAAAGTATTTTATTTATTTGTTTTGAGGTTCTATCATAAATGGTAATTTAGTTTTAAATGTGAAATTCCAATATTGGAATTTTTATTTAAGAATACACAACTTTGTTCTGACCAGCAGTTTTGTTTGCTTATGCTTTTACTTCATCCTTTTCTGGGTTGTTTTAAGTTTTTTTTTTTAATGGATTAATCTAGTATGTCCTTTATTTTAAGGTTATGATTTTTAAGGTTAATTTTCCCCAAAATTTAAAGTGTAACTTTTCTGTGGTTTCTATTTAATTCAAAGATGTCCAACAAGTTCAGCCCAGTTTAGTTGGTCAGACCTTGGACTGCTTCAAGCCTCTTGTGAGTGGTTTTGTTTTAGTTTAAGGTCTCAGTAGTATATCTTTACCTTGTATGTGTTCTTTTTATATCTTTATGAACTCAACGTACTATGTGTGAGTCATTATGAAAGTTCTTAGATACACTAACATCAAGAAATGCAAAATCGGCGCAGATGAAATGAATAAAGTGGTCCCAACAACACTAATAAGCTGATGAAGTTGAAACTTGCAAAGGTGAATCATAAAAGAAGCTATGGACTATGTTTCTTGAAAGTGAAATAATGAACCATAACACAGTATGTCTCAAAACTTAAGTAGTGAACCAGGTACATATATAATATACATATGTATATGTATATGTGTATAAATATTCTTAGGTATCAATGCTGAAAACTTTATTTTATGTGGCTAATGACTGTTTTCTTCCTCTTCAGTAATTTTACTCCCTTGTATGGTCACATATTTAACTATTTTTCCACAACTTCTCTTCAATATATATTAGAAACTCACTAAACTTCCGTTATTTCCATACATTCAATTATTTTTCTTTTCACTGATCATATGGCCTGTGTATTTGCTTTCTCCAGCATAAAAAAGATTCCCTTGTTATGAGTCAGAGACTTACCTTTTTGAGAGTTTTTTAACATTTCCTAGCATCAACATTTTTTTTTATTAAATCATAACTGTGTACATTGGTGTAATCATGAGGCACAACGTGCTGACTTCATATACAATCTGAAATATTTTCATTGAACTATTTAACATAGACTTCATGGCTTTTTTTTTTTTTTTTTTTTTTTTTGAGACAGAGCCTCAAGCTGTCACTCTGGATAGAGTGATGTGGCATCACAGCTCAAAACAACCTCCAATTCCTGGGCTCAAGCGAGTCTCTTGCCTCCACCTCCCAAGTAGCTGGGACTATAGGTGCCCGCCACAACGCCCAGCCATTTTTTGGTTGCAGCCATCATTGTTGTTTGGCAGGTCAGGGCTGGATTCGAACCCACCAGCTCAGATGTATGTGGCTGGAGCCTTAGTCCGTTGAGCCACAGGCGCCGAGCCAGACTTCATGGCCTTTTAATCACTATATGAAGACATTTATATTCTACATTTAGTAATTTTCACTTGTGCCCTTCTAAGATGCACCGTAAGTGTGATCCCACCAATCACCCTCCCTCCACCCATCCTCCAGCTCCCCTCCCCTCCCTTGCCTCTTTCCCCATTTCTTGCTAGCATCTACATCTTAACTTTATTTCTATTGTGATATGTGTACACATTTCATTTTATAAGGAATCTTAGTAGAAATGGAACGTTTGTTTTAGGTAGTATTCAATTTCAGTTGATTGCACCAGTCTTGAGTATCATGTTAAAAAAGGATTTTTTAGGCACATAGAAACCAAGGGACAGAATGCAATAATACTTTGGGAATATTTGTCATAAATGTGCTAACCAGATTGAGTACACCTTTGTTAGTGATACATGAGTATTAAGTGGCAAATAACCCCTGCTCCCTCACATTATGTTAATTCTTAGAACTGAGCAGTTCCATATAATAGTTATGTGGCTACTTGAGGTTAAATTTAAATTAGTTAATAATAAATACAAATAAATAACCAATTGCTAAGCTTCACTAAACACATTTCAAGTCTTTTTTTTTTTTTTGGCCAGGGCTGGGTTTGAACCCACCACCTCTGGCATATGAGGCCAGCGCCCTACCCCGTTGAGCCACAGGCACCAACCACACATTTCAAGTCTTAATAGCCACATATGGCTAAGGTGACCTATGAGCCAGCACAAAGATATAGGTAATCTTTATCAAGACAAAAAGTTTTACCTGACAGTGAAGTCTTACGAAATTAATTTACACCTCAGATTGGCTGATATATAATTGATATATAATTGATTCCTTAGTTTGAAAGAAAATCATAACCTAAAATGTTAGGATATATACTACTATGAGTTCTCTTCACCTTTCACAGATATTGACTACAGATGTAAAAATTCTATATGTGTTTCTGGAACAGAAAATGCTAGCAATATTTCATGTCGAAATGAGGATAATGGCTTTATTGGCTTAAATGCTGTTCTCCATGTTATAATCTACAGGAGACACTCCCTTGGTACATGGATTTTGATAATCAAATGACTTAACTGGGGAGTTCTTCTATTATATATCTGAATATAACTCTAGACAATGAACTTCAGCACAGAACTTCAGTGCATAATAAAAGTAAATCTGATGAAATGATAGTACAGGCAATGATGTTACATCACAGAAATGCAACTGTTAAGTTGAAATTTATCTGTACAATATTTTTAGAAAAATAATATTAAATATTTCAATTTTAATGTATTCCTTTTGGTTGGATAGGTACTTCACAAGTACTCCTTATTTTAGCTCCTAGAAAATCATTTGTGATGAGCCAGAAAATGGTTTTCCATTTAAGTCCTAATATTTTTCACTCTATGTTGCTTCATTCTGATCTTATATGAAAAATTCGTTTTAGCTCACCAAGATTCATTTTGAATAAATTATCTTGAGGAATTCCCAGCATCACTTTTTTTTATACCTAAGGGGTGAACAAAAACAGAGAAGACAGCTAATTCCAGTTAACACTTGCCTTTCTAGTTAAGGACTTACTCTTTGTCTTATTTGATTTATTCAGCTAAAGTTAGTAAATTTATAAATTTTGAATTTTTGCTAAAAATATTTATTGTGCATTTTGTTGTCAATTTTCTACCTATAGTTATTTTATTTTCATAGATAAATATATTTTTCTAAAATCTTTAAAAATGTATTTCTGAAGCAAATATATGCTCTGGTTTGACTATGACTTGTGAGAGGGAGATATTTTCAATTCCAATTGTGCCAAATGTACTAGGTTCTCAGATCTTACACTAATACTCTGAGGAGAAGAAGGTAATAAGTAAGCATATCTATTAATATAATCTTTTTAAAATAGTTGGGTCAAAGTGTTTAAATGCACTTAAAATTATTTCATAAAAGAATATTTAGATATATAATCCACTTTATATTGAAAACATTTTATTTGGGGTAAGACTAGACTAAGAGGAAGGAAAAGTAGTGATGAAATTACAGAATTGTAAATTGAAAATAACAATAGATGTGTTATAACTGATTACTGAGATCAAAATATAAATATTTACAACATTATGTATAGCTGCCTGACCATAGCAATTAGACAAGTGAAAAAAAAAAAGAAAAGAAAAGCATCCACAGCAATTAGACAAGCAAAAAAATAAAGAACATATGAGAAAATGCTCATGGTCCCTACACATCAGAGAAATGCAAATCAAAACAACCTTGAGATACCACCTAACCCCGGTAAGATTAGCCCACATCACAAAGTATCAGAATAGCAAATTCTTGTGTGGGAGAGAGAGGGACACTTTTACACTGTTAGTTGGACTACAAATACAGCCTCTTTAGAAAGAAGTATGGAGAATCCTCAAAGACCTCAAATAAGACCTGCAATTTGATCCTGCAATACCACTTTGGGCATCTACCCAGAAGAAAAAAAATCATTTTACTATAAAGATATTTGCACTAGAATGTTTATCACAGCTCAATTTACAATTGCCAAGGTGTGGAAACAACTTAAATGTCCATCATCTGAAGAATGGATTAACAAGCTTTGGTATGTCTACCATGGAGTACTATTCAGCTATAAGAAAAGGCAGCGACTTTGCATCTCTGTATTAACCTGGATGGAGGTTAACATTCTTATTAGTAAAGTATCTTAAGAATGGAAAAGCAAGTATCCAATGTCCTCAGTACTAATATGAAGGCAGTTGAGGATGTAATTCACACCCACAGAGGAAAACAATCTCATTTCAATTCAAGTTGGGGGAAGGGGGATAAGGGAGGAAGTTGGGGAGAGGGCAATTGGTGTGCTCTCATTTAAAGGGCACAAGATTGGAGTGTGTGGCATCTTTCGGTATGAGATACAACTACGAAAAAGACTCCATCTAAAGAATTCAAAAATTGTGACCCTGTTGTTTGCACTCTCACAATAACCTGAAAGTTAAAAAAAGAAAAAACCAGGAGGAATCATACCATTTGACTTCAAACTATATTAAATAAAGGTATAGTAATTAAAACTGCATAATATTATCACAAAAATAGTCACATCCATCAACAGAACAGAAGAGAAAACCCACAAATAAATCCATGCATCTATGGCTAATAGATTTTTGATGAAAAGGCCAAAAATACAAAACAAAGAAAGGGCACTTACTTCTTTAAATAGTATAGGGAAAACGGGGTATCCATATACAGAAGAATGTAATTAAATCTTTATTTTATTCATTATATAAGAATCAACTAAATGTGTATAAAAGATTTAAAGTTAGACTAGAAACTAAATCAATTAAAAGAAAATATACAGAGAAAGCTACATGCCTGACATTGGTCTCTGAGACCAATCATTATGACTTGGGTTTACCTCAAAAGCATAAGGAAGAAAAACACAAAAATTAAATGGGATTTCATCAAGCTAAAAGCCTACACAGCAAAAGAAATGATTAACATCATGATGAACCAACCTGTATATAGGAAGGACATATTTTCAAATCACACATCAGCTAGGGGGCTCATAGCCAAAATATATAAGGAAAGAAAATGACTCATTTAGAAGAAAAAAATGTATTTCAATATAGGAAAAAGATATAAATAGACTTTTTTAAAGTAAAGAAATAGAAAAGTTTAACAAGTATATGAAAAACAATCAACATCACTAATTATCAGGGAAATGTAAAGCAAAATCACAATGAGATATCACTTCATACCTATTCAGATAGCTGCTATGCAAAAGATCAAAGTTAAGTGTTGATGAGATTATGGAGAAAAGGGAAGCCCTGCACACTTCTGACGGGAATGCAAAGTCCTGGGGAAAAAAGCATCCTGGAAAATACTATTAAGGTTTCTTAAATTATACATAGAATTATCATATGTTTCACAAATCCCTTTTCTAAATGTGTGTCCAAAGGTATTGAAATCAGTACATTGAAAGAGATGTCTTCATTCAGTCCCATATTCATTGCAGCATTATTCACAAAAGCCAAGATTTAGAAGCAACCTAAGTGCTCACCAACCAAGGAATGGAAAAGAAAAAAGTTGTTTGTGCACAATGGAACACTATTTTATTCTTACAGAAGAATGAAATTCTTTCATTTGCAAAAGACTGAATGAATATAGAGGACATTATGCTAATTGAAATAAGCATAAATAAGCAGAAAGACAAATATCACATGATTTTACTCACATGTGGAACTGAGAAATTCTCACTCATAAATGTAAGGAGTGAAATGCTGGTATACCAGAGACCAAGAAGTGGGATGAACAGTGACAAGGGAAATGTTTTTCACACAGTACACAGCTTCAGTTAGACAATAGAAATAATTTATGGTGCTGTCTTGCACATCAAGATATATTGAATAGTACGCTGTGTATTTCAAATTTACTAAAAGAGTAGATTTTAAATTTTCTCATTGCAAAGTCATGAAAAGTATGTGTAGTGATATAAGTAGTGTGATTTGCACATTATATGACATATAGGCATATTGAACATCATGTTGTACATGTTGTACACCAAAAATATATACAATTTTTTTAAATTATTTTTTATTGAGTCATAGCTGTGTACAATGATTCAGTCATGGAGTACAGTGTGCGGGCTTCACATACAATCAGAGATATTTTTATCAACCTGATTAATATAACATTCATGATATTTTCTCATTTACTATGTGAAAAGAATTTTGATCCGTATTTAGAAGTTTTCTCCTGACCCTTCACATATGCACCACAAGTGTGATCTCACCCTTTATCTTCTCTCCCCCCACCCTCTCCTTCCCCTTCCCTCCCTCCCCCCTTTCCCCATCTTATTGGGTTGTAGCCTTATTTTTTAATAAAAAAATTTTTTAAATACAGAATCATGTGTTATATGTCAGTTTAAAGAAATTTTCTAATATCTATACATTTATTTTTAAAAATGTGTTATATAAGGCCATATATAAAGATATTTGCAACAAATTTTAGAATAATGCCTGTTTCTTTGAGAAAAGCACCTGGAATATACCATTTTTTTTTTTTTAAGTGCACTGTACTATACTGTGTGAGACACTAAAGATTTTTATATTTTTGTACGTTAGCATCATGTTTTAGCTCTTCTAAGGCAGTGGTTCTCAACCTTCCTAATGCCATGGCCCTTTTTTACAGTTCCTGTGGGTCGAGACCCACGGGTTGAGAACTGCTGTTCTAAGGTCTAGTAAATTGCAAAAAGATAGCATAAGCATGCTGCTCTCTCGGGCATTAACAATGAACAACAGAGAGTAACACTTTTCACCTTGAAGTGTATGCTAGTATTTTTTATATATATAGTTTTTGTCAAACTTCTCTAAGGGCAGTACTGGGATTAGAATTTTTGACTAAAAAAAAAAATCAACTTTTTTAGTCAAAGTATCTTAGGAGAATGGGAGTAGGGCAGATCATGGATAAAAAGGTAACCAAGGATGTCTTCTCAGACAAAAGACATCAGGAGTCTAAAATACAAATTGCTTGGTAGGGAGGCAATGTTTTGTATCATTGTTTGAGAAAGTCATTGGCAGTGGACTGCTTCCAGGAGGTGGGAAACCTTCCTAGGGGTGGTGCTATGCGTTCAAGGCCAGAAGGCCAGTTTCCAAAAACAGGGGCATCTGTGAGCTCTTAATAGGTCACACTTACAGAAATACATTTCTGTATGAAAAATGCATTGACATATGCATTGACATATGCATATGGTTGCATAGCAACCATTCATTTCGATTCTTCCAACATTCAAATCCACTCCATCTCTATGGGTGTACTAAAAGTTGCCTCTAAAGTTGCCATCCATAGGAAAAACGGGGAAATTGTAGTTGTGCATATCCTTATTTACAAAATATTCATTAAAAACTTTTACAATGATGTGACCAACACATAGAGAATTGTAAATATTTTTTTTTTAATTATATAATGAGTATTTTTAAGTAAAGGTGCATTTAGCTACAATTTCTTTTTCCTTAGGCAACTTTTGGAACACCCTGTAGAATGAGTTTTCATAATCCCACAAACCTTTGCACGTGGAGACATCCAATGGTGGGATATTTGTGAAACTGTTAAATACCTATATCCCAAACTAGAGAATTTTTCTAGAATTTTGTTGGTTAAGTATGCAGAACAACTTAAAAGAGCAATGTCAGGTGAGCTATAATCTACTGCTACAGCTGGTCCCATAGAATAAATACCACAGTGTCCAGAAATATGCCTTGTTTTAAATGCAAACCAGAGTATGTACCAATACCACATAGGATAAAGCTGTACTATTTCAAATATAGAAGGGTCCAATTAAATCACTTAGCACGTTGGTTTGCTTGAGAAATGGCAGAGAGTCAAGGGCTGAGTCTTTATTTCTAATACTGGCTAGTCAAATATTCCGTAGCAATAACAGGAGGATATATTTTGGTGAAAGAGGGTCCATGCTTTTGCGTGGGTACAAAGCCTCCCTGTATACATTGACTCTTCAGTTTATGAGACTACTGTGTAAAAATTGAGATGACCATGTATGGAGATGGTTAACATTCCTTTTCACTTTTTAAAATAAATGTAAATGATTCTAAGGCAGTAGATTAAATCTGGCAGTTCTTAATATACCATCGAAAGACCTTAAAACTTTGTGTCCACTCCAATAAATCAATCTGCCTGACTTTTCCTTGTATCTCATTTGTCCTATTTTCCAACCTTGGCTCTTCCGGCTCCACAATTAACCATCATAGTCAGTGACCACAGCTCATGAGTACAGGCTTGCTCTTTTCCAAGTCTCTCATTTTTCTCCACACAAAGCTGATGCCCAGCTGTACAGCTCTAATTTTGACCATTGGTACTACCTTCTAATTTTCAACAGAACCCTCTTTAACTCTACTCCCTTCTTTTTACTTTTTCATAGTAATTTTCACTTTATGAATTTCTTTCAGGTATACTAATTATTATCTTTATCCTGGTAGAATGTTAAGTCCATGAAAGAGAAGAGCTTTGTCTGTTTTGATATTCTAAAATGCATAAATGAATCCTGTTATATAGTAAATGTCCAATAATACTTACTAATGAATGAATAAGTTTTTGTTTTTGAGACAGAGTAGAGTTCCATGGCATCTTAGATCACAGCACCCTCAAACTCCAAGCCTCCTGAGTAGCTGAGACTACAGGCCCCCGACACAACACCTGGCTATCTTTAGAGACAGGGTCTTGCTCTTTCTGTCTCCACATTCCACAGGGGGATATTTGTGAAACTGATGAATACCTATATCCTAACATTGGGAATTCAAGGGAGTAGACTTGAATAGTTTTCCTCTTCTGTCCTTTTCACTATTAACAATAAAACTCACTCTGAAACTCTTGTGCTTCTCTTAAAATCTGCAAGGAATTACGAATTTACTTACTTCCATTTTGTCTTTGATCTAAATTTTATTACATCTGTTATTCCTTTTTTATAAACTATGGATAAGATTCCTTAATGTTTTATCTTGAATATCTTGGTCTTATATTCTTGTTAAATCTAAGTTTTAAAAATATAGTAAAGAGAACAAAAATGCATTGCTTTTAACCAGAAGTCTTTCACTGGCATTTGTACCAGACATATGTAGTCTGGGCCATTCCTATATATTATTTTTCCCCAATATCCACCTCTTTTATCCTTTTCTATTAAGTTTAATTTAAACTCTTGAATAAGACATTACCATAAATCTGGGAGAAAGCCTCTACCTTTTCCATTTTAAAGAAAAAAGGGCTAAAGCAGCTATCAATAGTTTAATAATGCCAAAATGCTATACCTAAATTACAACAATTTTATTAAGAGACAGAATATGGAAAAATAATCAGAGATTTGATAAAATCATTTGAACCATGAGTCAAAAGCAAACCTTTGGATGTTTTAAATGCCCTAAGCAAATACATACTTTCACTTAATGTAATATAGATTAGGTTGTTTCTATTTTATTTAGGGCAATGACATATTTTGAGCCTTTTGAGTTTCTTATAATTTTTTTTCCCTTTTTCTCCTCAAAAATGAATATTTAATTTAACTGTACTATAAGTTCCTCTACAAATATAAGTGTTTTTCTAATTGTATATCTATTTTCAAAGATCTGGTAAGGAAATAGGTTGGCTTTTATTTTTATACATTGGTGTTATAGGCCATAATTTGTCAGCTGAGTTGTAGGAATAAAATGAAATATTTACTTTATTTATTTATTTATTTATTTTGGTCGGGGCCATGTTTGAATCTGCTATCTCCAGCATATGAAGCCAGCAACCTACTCCTATGAGCTACAGACACCGCCCAAGAATATTTACTTTATATTTTATTAGTTTTTCAGGGATGATGATTAAAAAGAGGGATTGTGACTAGTTTGGAAAGCACTGTATCATGAATCATTATGAGACGTTTCTTTGCTTCAGTAATTAAGCTCAGATATGTTAAAGTATATTATATTGACATAAATTTCTCCAGTGGAAATTTGGCTCACAATTGAAATATGTGAAAATTGATGAGAATAAAGGCAATATTTTCGTATTAAGAAATACTTAGAACAGGGCTATGCAGGATGTCCATAATGTTCATGTTTAACTGCACATGAACCTTATGGCCACCCTGTATAAGGCAAGTGTTTGTCAATAGACACATGGAATAAATCCTAAATTAGAAGAAGTAAAATTATAAGAATGAGAAAACTATGGTTCTTAGGCAATTATTTTTAATAAACAAAAACATGTGTATATGAGTCTGTATATGAAGATGTGGATGCCTAAATATAACTTCAAAATCATAGAACAGGAAGATAAAGACAAATAGGGAGTATGTGCAAAATACAGCAAATAGATAGTATCATAATGGTTAGAGGTGCAAAGTAGAACAGTCGATCTACATCAAGAAAGGTTGAGGTCTAAGTTAGTGAAAAGTCATTTGTTAACAAGTTAAAAATATGATTCAATTCTGCTGAAGAAGCAAAAGAGAGAAAGGGGCTTTTTTTGTAGACCAAATTAGTTTTAATGACTAATGACTCAGTGATGAGTTCAATTGATTTTCTGATGTTTTTTCTTTTTATTTTGTTGCAAGACCATTGAGTCAAAACCAACAGACTTTCACCAAAGATTATAGGGGAAGGAATTTTAATAGATAGCGGGCAAGAACTCAGCAGGCCATAATCCTTAAAGCACCAAGCCCCCCCCCCCACCAAGTTGTTCCCACAAAGTTCTTTTATACTATTTTCTCAAGATATATACAGAGTTGCAATTACAGATGTTAGGTCATGGAAAATTGTTAGTTAACAGGCAAAAAAGAAGTTAAAGTTTATATTTCTCAAGAAACCAGAATGATGGTCTCTGTCAAGGTTATCCCCGTTTGTTTTAGTTCTTGATGGTCTCTGTCAAGGTTATCCCCATTTGGTGTAGTTCTTAAAGTTCTTTCCTACCGTCGGAGGTTGAGTTCTTCTGCCATTATTCTGCAGTATTCTCAGGACCACCAGGAAGTGTAAGATTTATTTCTCCTTCCTCAATTTGACAATTATGTTGTTCTTTTCTCTGTGGTTTTCCTTCACGTTTTCCTACTTGAGCAATTTTTATCCCCAGAGATCAGGGAACACTACATATGGTATAACCAAAAAGAAACCTTGGCTCTTCCCATGTGGAATTTGTAGATGGGAGACTAAGAAAAAAGACCTTTTCTTCAAACAAATACATTTTAATCCCAGTGAAAAATCATATGTGGTCTTCCTTCGTTCATGTGGCTATCCCAGAATCAATCATCATATCGTGTTTAAGAGGAAATATAAATGGCCAGATTGGATTTAAAGTTCTCTGATGGAGATTGCCCTGGGAAAACAGTTTTTCTGGTTTTCTTTTTTCATATTTAAACCATGCCTACCATATATCAATCCATGCCTTTATTGTTATAAATAAACACATGAAAACATATGTCCATTTAAAGGCATGTACATGAATGTTCATACCAGTTTTATTTGTAATAACCCCAAACTGGAAACAATCCAAATGTTGACTGGCAGGTGACTTTGTTGTTGATAAACACACTGTGTTAAATATATATAATGGAAAATACTCAATAGCAAGAATAGAACCAAAGACACATGTAGCAACATGAATAAATCTCAAAATAATTATGCTGAGTAATCAAAAAATCAGTCAAAAAGCCATATGTATTGTATGGTTCCATGCATATGGAATTAGAGGCCCATGGGTAGTGACAGATCAGTTGCTCGAGGATGGAGTGGGGACAGGCAGGAAGAAGGGAATAGAAAAAGACATAAGGAAACATCGGGAGTACTAGTAATAGATATGTTCATTGCTTTTATGTGTTGATAGTTTCATGGATATATACAAATATCAAAGATTATCAAAATGTACAATAGAACTACGTATAGTTTATTGTGAAGTTTGAAAAGCTTTGAAAGCTTTGAAAAAATGTTAGATACAAATTCGCTTACACAACCATAAAGTTCTTGAAAAACTCTGGTTTGCACCCCTACTTTTATTCTTGTACGTGCTTATAAACAATGCTGCATTTCTCATCCTACAGTTCTCTCATGTCCAATACCTTTGGCTAAATATCAACTATCACCATAATTTCTGAGTTTTCCTCCAATTCATTAGTAAAGATTAGCTACACTTTAGCAACACATGGAAATGTTAAAGATATGTTCATGCATTCTTAATACCTAATCCTCTGATTCGAATAATAATACGTTAAGCTATTGGCAATTATATAGACTATTGTTACTTTTGCATAGCTACAACTAACCCTAATCTTTCACTGACTAGATATCTTACGTCAATCATGAGTTTATAAAAGAGGGTAGCATTGTGAAACCAGAAAATTAGACTAATAATTAATACCTCAGAATACATTTAACATGAGAAATAATGGCATGTTCTTATTGCCTTCAGCTATTGTGAAATATTTTTTATGATGAATGCTGTGTGAAACTAAATTTAAAAAATTCTAGATATTTATTACCAAATACATGAATTAAGGGTATATACCTAAAAAAAATACTGGGAGTTGTTGCTATTTCTTCTAATTATGGAAACATTATTTCTATACCTTTGAAATTAGCTGTGATAGGAGACTGAATTGTTTTCAACTTCATTATAATTGTTCATTATTAAATATATTACTAACATTTTAAAATGTAGCTTTTAAAATATTGCCAACATATTTTAAAGTCTGCATGGCAAAAATTGAAATAATCTATCCTTAAAATGGGGGTTTCCATTTATTTATATAATGCCTAATTTCCCCAACAAGCAATTGATAAAATCAAATTGTAGTTCCTGCAGTTAACTGCTGAGAAATGCAGTTTATATGTGAGCCAAATCATCTCTCAGTTGGAAGACGTTCCAGAGCTATATATATTGTAGCCCAATTTGTATCACTAACTTTAAACTCTGGATAATTGATACTCTATGTGTCCGTAAGCCTATTTCACAGCAGTTGAATGATTTTAATATGTGTTTCTTAACATAACATTTACTTTGTGATCCACAGTTTAATTTGCATTGACGGACTTCTTTGTCACTGGAAGTTCCCGAAATTATATCAATGTGCTTTGGCTCTAGTGTCACTCTTCCTATATAGGATTTCCAAAATCCTATATAGATTTAAGATATTCAGATTTCATGCTTCTCTTCCTAATCTTTTTTAGTTCTCTCACCACCCTTGTCAGTATCAACATTAGGCAAATTGCCCAGGAAGTCCCTTCTGCTCCATTTAAAATATGAAAACAAAATTGACTAAAAGAGGAAGACAAGCCAGGGAAAGTCATCTTTGATGGATGGACATCCATGGTCAACAGTGATCATCTCAGAAGTATTTTTCTGTGTTCTGATAAATTTAGAAGATTATAATGTATGAACTCATTCTCTGTCGGACTAAAACATTTTCTAATACCTTAAAGCTGTGGTTCCCAACCCTCAGGTTATAGGTGGGTAACAGACTGTGGCCTGTAAGGAGCTGGCTGTGGAATTCTTCCTCCTCCCCCACCTTGTGCACTCCCTCCAGTTTTATGAAAAAAATGGTCTTCCATGGAAAAATTGTCATTCCCAAAACTGGCCCCTAGTACCAAAATGGTTGGGGTCTGCTGTCTGAAATGAAAGTCCTAAAAACACATTACTATCAGCATATTAAATACAAATATGTTAAATATTTGGTGTAAAATTGTTAACTACAAATCCAGCTATAATATCTTAAAAGTCATGATATAATTAGAAAACAGAGCTAGATATATATTCCTAGCTCTCTCAACAGAAGTAATATTTGTCTAAAACAAAATTTGTAGGTAAACTGCAATTATACACACTAGGCCAGAATTTTCAATTCAGATTTATGTATAAATATAAGAAATGCAACTTTCAGGAAAAAAAACACTTCAATTCTGTAAAATTTTATAGATTAGGGAAATGTGTAAAGTTAGTCAATCTCTGTCCCTTAACGTTCATGAGAAATAAGGATATATATGACTATGTTTGGAAAAATATAATGGCTAGAAAAACACGTATAAAACATGTTTGACAACCAATAGATGGGATTCTATCTCTAAATCAGGCCTGGTATGACCCATTTGTCTGCAGTATGGCTTCTAATCCCTGAACATCTCAGATTTATGAGCAGAATCCCAAAGAACCACCTACAAGTGAGCACTTACTCTCCACAGAAAGCTGAGGTTTTTCTGTTCTAGGTCACACTGTTTAGCTGACAAGCTCCTTTATCCTTAATGAATGCAAGCATTTTGTTCTTGATGTGGCGATGTTCTCTGAGGGGTTAGTAATTTAGAAAGGAAGCAATTTGAATTGAAAAATAGGTTAGCCAGGGATCTGGCGGGAGAGAGAGCACTAGAGTCAGGCTGAAGCTGCTCAGGGAAAAAGCTTAGCTGCTCTTCAGGGAGAAAGCTTTGCTGCTCTAACATTGGTGAGCATGTCAAATTATCACTTTTCAACCTCAGTTTAGTGCCCTTGAGAGAAGTCTGGTAAGACTACTAAAATAACTGCTATTTTTTAAGACATTCTTTTTATATTTAGTTGCCACTGACTTAAAATTCACATATGAGAAATACCTTTATTTAAGAATCTAATGACTCTCTGTCCTTCATACTAACTTCTTTTTTCAGAGGAAATCCAACTGGAAGTAGGAAAATAATTTACTACCACCATGTGAAATAGCATGTGAGGATGGGGAAATGGGGACTCCGCAAGTCTTTGAACATTCTGGCAGATGAGATGGACCACGACAGTCATTCCCAAACTTACAAAGAAAGACTGTGTTATTCCCACATTATCTGAAGTCGTTTTCTCTTGAAAATCCCAGGAGTGCCTTTACAGTAGCAGTTCACTTATCATGTAGAAAGCATGGATGTATACGCAAAAAAAAAAATAAATAAATAATATTCAGATATTAAGCCTAAAGTAAAATGTCACTGATGCACTTACAAAGATGAACAACTCATGAAGAATGCCAACATTACAATTGAGAGCAAATGTTACCTTGAATGCTTTGAACAGTATGATTTTCATATTTTTTTGTTGCCTAGCTGAAAAACAAAAGAATGAAAATACGATTCTCAGCATAGAACCTTTTTATATGTATTAAATATTAGAAAAGGAAAAAATGGAATACATGTTTACTGAAGAAGAACAATTTTAAAAAGGTCAAATACTAAAGCGAAGACATCTGTTTATTGGAGGAAAGTCATGGAATTTAAAGTTGACAAATACAATTTCTTATATTTTCCACTAATGAAAAGTTTTTATTTTTAATATGTACTTTAAAACATTTAATAAATCATTGCTATAAGTAAAATAGAAAAATAATGTATTAAAAATAACTTAAAATTAAACCATCTAAATATATTTTTTCTCATCTTTTAATGAGATGCATCTTAGGTATAGAATGAGAGATTTACATTGAATTAAAAATATAGCCCTAGGGCGGTGCCTGTGGCTCATTGAGTAGGGAGCTGGCCCCATATAACATAGGTGGCAAGTTCAAACCCGGCCTCAGCCGAAGTGCAAAACAGAAAAATAGCTGGGCATTGTGGTGGGCGCCTGTAGTCCCAGCTACTCGGGAGGAATCGCCTAAGCCCAGGAAGTTGGAGGTTGCTGTGAGCTATAAGACTCCACGGCATTCTACCAAAGGCGATAAAGTGAGACTCTGTCTCTACAAAAAAAAAAAAATATATATATATATATAGCCCTAAAACATGAGAATTGCATTAGAAAATTAGTAGGGTGTTTTTAGATTACGATAGTATTAGGATGAAGATCTTTAAAACAATAATATATTCTAATCTGATGAAAAAATAAAGTGTTATGATAAAACGTGTAATGAAATGCTAATATGACATAATAACCAATCTATGACTTTTTCTACAGTGACACTCCTTTTATCTAGTAATATTTTCCCTTTGAGCAACTTGACAAAAGATCTTTGCCATACAAGTCAGTATTCTGAGCAGAATCAAAAAAACAAGGATAGAGTATTAGATTTTGTTTTAAGAATAATTTTTCAGCTGTGGAACAGATATATTAAGCTCATTTGCCCGATCTCTTTGCCTAGAGCTCGGGAGCAACTTATTTTTCTGGCCATTGGAGAAAAAGAAAATAAAAGCATAAAAATAACAGACTTACGGTATTAGAATTTTAGAAAAAGGCCATCTGCTTTCTCCCTTAGGAGATTAGCTTCGATAAGAATAGTGATGAGACTACAAGAAAAGTTCTGACATTCACAGGTAGACCTATGTCTTGATCCCATGTGGTCAACTGGGAGACGAAGCATTGCAAGAATTGTTTGAGCCACCAGTGCTGTAGTATAATAGAGAATGAAAGGGGGATGTGTACAATGATGGTACCATGAGAACCCAGTAAACCACCATCATTTTTCTACAGCATAGATAAGCAAGGGGTTAGTTAACATTATATACTCTAGTAAGAGCATGGAATTTATATGATATGAGAATGAGAGAGAGAGGAGAGAGAGGAATGAAAAAATATCATAGTGGTGAAAGCAGATCCAATGGCTTATAGCAGCCTATATATTAAAAGATTTAACTAGAAATAGGAATGCAAGCACTTGTGTGGAGGGATAACCATGTTTGAGAATGGTTTTATCCAGCATATTCCCACTAACACCATGCTAACAAAGCACCTGAAATATGGAGACCACCTAAGAATAGGGAGAATTCCAAACAGGCTGAGTTTATTTTTAATTGACTAAGAAAGTTCTGTTTGATTTGAATTTATTATTAATATTATGTAGAAAGGCAAAATGTTCCACTCTGGGACAAATTGTGGCCTTGAAATTTTAAAAAGTACTAAAGCTCTATTTCTATGTGACTGAATTTGTGATCTGAAAAATCTATCCCCTCATTATAATGAAAATTAACACTTTTCAATTATATAAATAACATTTACAGAATGTGCCAAATGGTATGGTATTAATTTATATTCTATTCACAATAAACCATGAGAACATTGCTGTGAATATTTCCATTAGAAATGATTTATAAAAAAGAGTGAATATTCCAAGCTCATGAGTTGATGGAGACACAGGGTTTAGAAATCAGGCTATGTGAGTTAAAAATTAAAATAAATTAACATTTAAAATTAGAACAATAAAAATAATTTGATATCAAATGAAATGTATAACATTAATATGTATATTACAAATGGACATTTATGTTAAAGCACACTATTTTGAAATCTTGTTTAATTTTTTTCTTTGTTTCTCTTTTTAATATTCCTGAAATCTTAGAAATACATGATATGGTGTCCTCTATGAATGCTTAGAGTCTTTGTTTTTGCTTCTATAATTTCATGAGAAGAGGACCTTGAAGTCAACTGGCTGTGGATGAGTGATCAGGTTAAGAAAAACATGGATGAATCCTAGATTTCTTCAGATCAAGTACCTATTTCACAATAATTCTTTTTTTTGAGGTAAAGAATCAGGAAAACGTATTATCTTTGGGAAGAAGATAATGCTTTCCACTTTAGGAAATTTAGTTTTTTAGATATACTTACAACTAAGTGGAATTCATGACTGAGAGGAAATGAGGTTGCTCAGGAGAGAGTCAGAAGGGTGTGTCCCACTGAGAGCATCAGGACGAAGTCCTCAGAAACACCAGTACGGGAGGGAGAAGTGGGCACACGAGGATAACCTGGTAGCGAGAACTGAGAAATGACTAACACAGGAGGAAAACCACATAAGGGAAGAGAGGCTAGAAGCCAAGCAGAGAGAAAGTTTCAATGATAATCTGTTCTGTTCCCAATTCTTGTTAATTTGATCAAAGGAAAAATCAAGTATTGGCCTTATTAGCAATACAGTGATGGTTTGTAACAATAATGTCTCTCCATTTATGAGGACAAGAGAGAGATTTGAAGATACTGACTAACAAGTAGGAGATGAAGAAATATAAAAACTTAGACTAAGTGTATTATATTCAAAAATACCACATTGTGCATTATCCCATTTCAGAAATTTTAAATTCTGGCCATCAGATAAGTTCATTCTAAAGCTCTGTGTGATCTCCATTCTTGCTACTTTCTGAAAAGAGGCTAAGTGTACTACATTTATAAAATTGTGAACCAGGTTCCCTTCATACTCAATTGGGAGGAACAGAAATATGGGATGTTCCAGGGGACTAGTGATTATGGGCTGAGCCTCAGAAGAAAACTCTCGCAAAAGGTAACAATGGTCACTCTGGCAAGAAGTGACAATGGTCACAAATTATTAATGATGAAGAAAAGTATTTCTGATTGCTTTATTAAAGCTAGAATTGCTCAGAAAGTTTTCAAACCTTGGCGGCATGTTATTGTCTTATTAGTATGCAGGAATGATATTACATAGATTTGTAACAATTGTATTTCATCTCCTGAGCTTTAACCCTTCAATTATAACTGCCATGAATTGCCTATGAAGATAGTTAGAGGTTTTTAAAAAAGTCTTTTAAAAATTGAAATAGAAATTAATTCTGGGTATAAAACAGCTGTTAGCATATGATGTCTTTTCCCACAAAAAAATATATAATGCAAAATAAAATTCATTAGACCTTTTTATTGCTCCTCATTCTCATTTCCCAATACAATTCATTGACAAACCAATGTCATTCATTCATGTCTTGATATCATATTGATATCTTTATTTTTGGGAAACCATTAGATATGCAAGACACTTACATTCTTTGTAGCGTCTAATCTGCTGTTGCACATGATGTTTTTTTTATGTTAGTCATTATAATTTTCACCTATGGAAATATAATTTCATTTTTTCAAAATATGTGCATTGTATTTTACATCTCCACTTAATATGTATGAACTTTAACTTTTTGAATGACTAAAATACAATAGTACCATGTACTCCAGTGACAAAAAGAGATCAAGTGTGCTATTTTGAATATCTGTGTTACTTCTGAGTTGGTTTGATTTTTCTCCTCATTCTGGGTCATATTACTCTTCATTGCATGTCTAGTAATATTTGATTGGATGCCTGATGCTATGAATTTCAACTTGCAGAGTTTTAGATATTTTTATACGCCTACATATGTTCTTAAAAGCTTTATTCTGTGAGGCATTTATTCATAAAAAAGGTTTACCTTTTTTAGCTTTTACTTTTAAGATTTGTTTAATATAAACAATAATGTTTTCTCTAGAGCTAATAATTTCCCAACAGAAAAGACCCTTGTGAGTTCTGCACTCCACGTCTGTGGATTATATGCCATTTCATTCTGGCTGGTAAAAACTGTGCTAATCTTAATACTCTATGAACACCAGGCATGTTGTCTCTGATCATCTAATTTCTCTAATCCTTTGATGGTTGCTTCCATATGCATACATTGAAAATATTTCTGTTGAAAATTTCAGGGATTCCCTTACAAATATACTTCAAAATACTCTTTCTGGGCAACTATGTACCCTCCATTTCTCTGCTATCTGAACTCTACCCACTTTGTCTTAACAGATCATGAGCTTTGTCTTCTCAACTCAGGGAAAATACCGGGTTCCCTGAGGGGCCCTGCAAACCCCTTTGCTGTGACTTGGAAACTTTGCAATCTGTATGCCCGAGCATGGGTAACCATGTTTGTTGCTCCTCTATCTGGGGTCATTGTATCTTTTTACCTGATTTTCAGTGTGTTTTCAACTTATACTTCAATTTTGTTGTTATTTTAGTTTTTTGATTTTTTTTTTTTTAATGTGGACTAAGTCTGGTTTCTCTGTTGTTTCATCTTGGTTTGAAAAAGAAGCCACACATCAATTAATGCCAATAATTTTAAAGTTATACCTGTAACAGAAAAGTAGCTTATAAAATGAACCAATAGTCTAACCAGAACTTTGTTTTTTATATTAATGTATACATCTTTATTAGAACTTACTTTTGAAATAATACACATTCAGGAAAATGTCTTAAGAGATGAAAAAACTGAAGGATGAAACATGATAAAAATTCTGACAAGTTAGTATGTCAGGAATCTGAAAAATGAAAATATTTAGTATAAATGTTAAATAAAAATAAAATAAACACAAAAACTAGATTTAGATCAGATGTAGAAACTCAGCAAATATATTGATTCTTTTGAATTTACTGTCTTTGTTTCAAATATTCATTAATATTATGAGGGAAAGAAAGATACTAAAATACAATAACTTTTTACAAGTCCTTTGGAATTCATCTTCAGAGGAAAACACATGTATTAATTTGTTTTAGAGATAATAGCAGTATTCAAATGACAACAAGAAAGAAATTTGTGTGAGAGCTCTTCTGATAGTGCCCACACTATCAGAAGAGCTCTTTTACGTGAATACTTTTACGTGACCTCTGTGTGGTCTCAATGCTATAGTATGTGGCAGTCTAAAATTTAATTGAACTAATTTCATGAAAAAATAATGTGCAAATACTAAACTTAAAATATTACTTTAACATACTGCCCTGATGTTGGGGTGGGATTTTTAAATAATTATTTTAATGTCTAATATTAAATATATTTTAGATAGAAATATATTAATTTTTATGCATTAGTTCTCAAAACATGGATATTTAAAAATAGTCTTCTCTCATATATGAAAGAAACCACTTTAAAAATAAAAACTAGAAGTTCTATAAAAATATTAAGGTACATATTCTACCTTTTTAAAATGTTTATGGTTTCTCTGGGGATTTCAACATGTATTTTAGCCTATAATAGTGATCTACAATTTGTATTATACCAACACACACATCTTAAAAATATATATCTCTCGTCCCTCCCTCCCTTACTCTGCAGTAGTGATGTCATGCATTTTATTCTCAAATGTTATCTCTACAGTATAGAGTTAAACCCCTCTTTTTTCATTTAGACAATTAGTTTTCTTTAGAGCAAAATAAAATAATTGGGCTTTTCATTCTTACTTTTATCTTTCCTGGCACTCTTCATTTCTTTGTGTACTTTCAGGTTCCATCTACTTCCATACTGAAGAAATCCCTTTACCATTTATTTTAGAGCAAACTTGTTGGCAATGTACTCTTTCACTGTTTATTTCTCTGGAAATATCTTCTTTTAATTGTTATTTTTAGCTGTATATTTAATGGGTATAAAATTCTAGGTTGACTTTTTCTTTGCAATTCTTTTAAGACTTTTATATTGTTGGCTTTGCCTTGCATAGTTGCTAAGTAGTTCACTGTAATGTTTGTTTTTGTTTTTCTTTCGGTAATGTTGCCTTTTTTGTTTTTCTTTTTTTTTTTTTTTGTGGCTCAATTCAAGATTTTTCTTTCCCTTTGGTTTTGATAGCTTAAGTAGTATGATCATTCTAAGTTTAAGTTAATTTTGGATTAATCTTTCTTGGGGTTCTCCAAGTTTATTGTATCTACTTAGTCATCTCTTCAAATATTTCCTCTCTCACATTCTCTTCGTCATCTCCTTCTGGGAATCTAGTCAATTTTATTTTAGTCAATTTTATATTATCACACAATTCCTGGATTCTCTGGAGATATTTCTTCATGTCTTTTAAATTTCCTTTATTTCTTGTTTTGTTTTTGTTTTTCCTCCATGTGCTTCAGTTTAAATTGTATTGACTGCTATAAAAATCACCACTTCTTTCTTCACCTCTGCCCGATCAGGTAATTAGCTTGCTGACATAGTTCTTCATGTCTGCTTATGTTTTCAGTTACTTGTAAAAGTTGTCCTTTACTCTTCTCATGTCTGCTGAAATTCTCCATCTATTCAGGTATAGTATTTTTTTTCTTTACTATACCCCTTAACATATTGATCATTGTCATTTTGGAGTATTTGAATGTGAGTTCCGACATTTGAATTATCTCTCAGTCTAATTCTAGTGATTACTTTACCTTTTGGCAGTGGTTGGTTTGCTTGATTTTACCTGCTTTTATAAGAGCCCCAAATTTCTAACAAAATGCAAATTATCCAGTGTAGGAAAAATCTTAGATTATATGACATTTATGTCCATATTTGCAATACTTGCTTTATTTTGTTTTGATTCTCATTTTGGTGTTAGCTAGGTCAAGGGCAAGGGGCAAGTCAATGTATCCAACAGTTTACCTGGATTGGGTTTTACCGTGAGTTGAGTTATTGGAACAGTTAGTGAATCATATAATTCAAATTTCTCCAGCAGTAGACTGCTACAATCATATGTCTAGTGTGGGGACTGAAGCTCTGGAAAATAATGTCAATACTCCTGTTCAGCCATTCACTCTCAGCAGTCCCTACACTTGCTTCATAAAGAGACTCTCTCTTCACTTTCTTGTTCCTCATTAGTTGTAGAACATAACTGCTTCTGACGAGGCACACATTTTACATTGGCAACAGAGAGATAATTTTTGATATTTTTCAGCCAGCCTCAGCATCAGACAATCAAGATGGGGCATTCCTAGTACTTCCTGACTCGCTCATTTATGTGGGAGTGAGATTGTCACTTCTTTGTGTTGGGTTTTGGGGACAAAATAATATCTTTCCACCCTGCCCCCACATTATTAAAATACCTCTTTTTCATATCACTGCAAGTTTTCTACCCCACAATAAGAACAAAAGATTTCACTTTTCCTTCCATGCAAACAATTTGCCATTATCCAAATTGTCACTCTGTGGTGATGTTCCCTTGCTCTACTAAGCAGTATCATGTGTCTGCATTTATTAGTGCAAAATTCTCAACCCCAAAATTAGTCTTTCCCTCTTCCTTGGTGCAGAAATAGTTTTATACCACACCACTCCCACAGCAGTGATTTTTGGCTTGGTTCCAGGTGGGTAGGGATGGGGTCTGAGAAGTTTGTGAACTTCTCTAAAGACAGAGGCATTTCATTCATCCTAATTCCCCTGAGCAATAGACTTTTGCCTGGGTTGTGGAAGTGGATAATTTTCTGCTCCAGCAAACCACAATTTTTGATTCTTAGGAGAGAAGCAAGTTTTCACATAGTTGCATAATTTTTGCCTTCAACTTTCTTATTTTAATAATGATGAGTTGAATTGGATCATTATTTTTAATTTTAGCCTTTTGTAATTCTTACATATTATTTTTTATTAGTCCTAGTTTGGCATTTCAGCATGAATCAAGTGGTGCAGATAGTTATCAGTTATGTGAAAAAGTGTTTTGATTGAGAACAAAAGTGTTGATGTAGGTACAAATTGGGAAATTAACCTTCTTAGCACCCTATGGCACTGATTCAAAATATGAAATCCTGTCTAGGCTTAATAAAGAATGACTCTTGAAACTATTTGTCCCTCTTTGAGGAAAGAAAAAAAATACATTCCATGTATTTCATCTCAAGTCTAAATTACTAAGATAATTACATACCTGATCTTAATTTTCTGTTCTCTCACTTTGAAATATTTGCTTAAAAAGTACATTGACTGGTTAGAGTCTTTTGAATGATGTTAGACTTTGTTTTTTCCTCAAAAATTCACCAAGGTCATACTGCCTTTCAATTCTTAATAAAAATTCCCATTGTATTCAAATCTTAGTTGAGCTGAAAGATCTCTAAGAAAGTCCTCCTATGCCACAAAGCTTTTGTCCATCTTCCTTGTCCTCCTTGCTTAAATTCGTTTATAAATTATGATACTAAATCATTCATGAATCACATTTTTAAAAAAAATTTAATATGTAGTACTTTCAATTTGAACATAAAATCATGGCCTATCTTGAAAAGGTAGAGGAAAACGGTTTCCTCTATTTAACTAATTAAATATCTTATGTATTTTTGTGTTCACCTGCAACCTGGCATGAGAGAAATTAACAATGTAGTCATTATCGTAAGCTATTTTCCTGTTGGTACTAAAAATATTAGCAAGTATTTATCAAGAAATTAGTATCTCTCTGAAGCAATTATACATTTGACACATATCATGTACATATTATTAATGCCTTAAGAATAAGAATATTGAGTCCTAGAGACATTAAGGAATGTGTTGGCCAAATAGCATAGGGAAAAATTGGAATTCTCAGATTTCAACTATGAGGGTCAGATGATGGGAAAATTAATGGTTGACAAATGTAATCATCAAACCATCATAGATGTCAGGAGACCTCTGAGTTGCTGGACTCAAGACACTTATGCAGGTAATGTTACATTTAGTTAAATCTACTTGGTTAAAGCAAAATTCCAGGTAAAATTCCCCCCAAATTTTTGGCATCAAACACATCATTTTTTTCCGAGTTCAATACGACTTTGAGGTTTTGGATTTCCTAACGTGGAATAAAGTTTTCTACACTAGATTCAGTTTGGATTCTTTATGTAAGGTAACATATTAATATTTCAATTCAATTCAAACATATGTATCAGCAAATGCAATTTCTTATTTATGATTCCAAAATTTTCTTGAAGATAAAAATATTAAATGATAACATTAACTTAATTAAATTAACAGAAAGTAATTTGGGCATATTGTAACAGTAACAGAAGGGGCTAAACATTTTCTTTTCTCTCCCTCTCTTTCTTTACTTTTGCTAATTTTCAGTTTTCTAGCATTGTTAAATTCCATAAGTATCGACATGAGAAATAAAATACTCAGAAGAACTGCCTAACCTAGTATGAAATATGTTGCTATTATGATTATAGAACTTTGATACAAAAATACAAGCACTAGAAGGGGAAAGGATTCCATTGAGAAACCCTAGTATACGATAAGGAATCTCTTCTACTGCTACTCATTTTTGTGGGAGCTGACAGAACTTTGCCACACACAGACACATGTAAAGAGAAGATATGACGGTTGTATCTTCAGGAAAAAAAGGTAAAAAAAAAAAAACACTTCAGCATTTCCCCATTTTCCCTAGAGGTCTTCCTTCCAAAGGTTATTACACTTTATAAGAAATATATCTCTTGAGAAAAACAAATATCACAATCTTGCAAATTATTTTTTAAGAGCAGAGCTTTATATCATCTTTAATTTATTTAGCTAACAGTGTAGCCAATATTTCATGCTGGAAACATTTTTTAATGTAATCTTGTAAAGGTATAAGATATAATTTATGGAGCACCGGCTGCCTCTTGGGTTGTTTAGAAAGAACTTAAAAAGAAATAGCTCCAGAAGAAGATTCTTGATCTTGTAAAATTCGGTGTCATTGACTCATTTGTATAGCATCTCATTAAATATAAATATAAACAGAAACTTAGACGATTATTTGAAACACTGAATTCCTATTAGAAAGAAAATAAGAAACAACTACCAGATAGGAAAAGCAGGTTGAGATTATATGAATTATATCCTATGAAAATTTCTGCTTTGTTAATTTGTGTTTTACCTATATGGGATATATATATAATTTCTGATATTTTCCAAATCATTTTATGCATCAGTATGATTGCAATTTTGGTCTACCTAATGGTGCTGTTTCACATTTCATTACTAGACTTAATAATATACTAATATTGGTAAACAAAATTGATTTATTTTATAAAATGTTACTAGTAAGTCTGGTTTAAAATGGAAATTATTTATAGCTTTAAAAAAAAATCTATATTGAGGGTGGTGCCTGTGGGTCAGTGAGTAGGGTGCTGGCCCCATATACCGAGGGTGGTAGGTTGGAAAACAGCCCTGGCCAAACTGCAATTAAAAAATGGATGGGCATTGTGGCAGGCACCTGTAGTCCCAGCTACTCAGGAGGCTGAGGCAAGAGAATTGTCTAAGCCCAAGAGTTGGAGGTTGCTGTGAGCTGTGATGCCATAGCACTCTACCAAGGGTGACAAAGTGAGACCCTATCTCTAAAATTAAAAAAAAAAAAAACTATATTGGTAATTCCTGGACTAAACTACCCAAAATTAGGGCTTCTGTTTAAATCCCTTGCCCACAATAAAATGGAATTATTTGTTCTTTTCTTGTTAATAAGTTTGAGTTCTCTGTGGATTCTGGTTACCAAACCTTTGTCTGAAGTATAACCTACAAATATCCTCTCCCATTCTGAGGGCTGTCTGCTTTCTTTACTTACTGTGTTCTTGGCTTTGCAGAAGGTTTTTAGTTTGATCAGATCTCAGTAATGTATTTTTGGTGTTGCTTCAATTGCTTGGGGGTGGGGGATCCTCCTCATAAACTATTCTCCCAGGCCAATTTCTTCAAATGTTTCTCCTGCACTCTCTCCAAGAATCTTTATAGTTTCATGTCTTAGGTTTAAAATTTTTATCCAGTGAGAGTCAATTTTTGTTAATGGTGAAAGGTGTGGGTTCAGTTTCAGTCTTCTATAAGTCGCTGACCAATTCTCCCAGCACCATTTGTTAAATAGGGAATCTTTCCCCAAATTTATATTTTTGATGGGCTTATCAAAGATCAAATGATGATAAGTATCTCGGTTCATCTCTTGGTTCTCAATTCTGTTCCATATATCTACCTCTCTATTTTTGTGCCAGTTCCATGCTGTTTTGATCACTATAGATTTATAGTATAGTTTGAAGTCTGGTAGTGTGGTTCCTCTTGATTTGCTTTTATTTCTGAGTAATGTCTTGGTTATTTGAGGTTTTTTTCTGGTTCCATATAAAACTAAGTACTATTTTTTCCAGATCTTTAAAGTATAATGGTGGTACTTTAACAGGGATTGCATTTAATTTGTAAATTGCTTTGGATAATATGGACATTTTAACAGTGTTGATTCTTTCTAGTCATAAGCATGATATGTTTTTCCTTTGTTAACATCTTCAGCTATTTCTTTTCTCAAAGTTTCATAATTTTCTTTATAGAGATCTTTCATGCCCTTTGTTAGGTAAATTCCCAAATATTTTATCTTAGGCACAACTGTAAAAGGAATAGAGTTCTTGACTGTTTTTTCAGCTTGACTATTATTGGTATATATAACAGCTACTGACTTGTGACTATTGATTTTGTATCCTGAGATGCTACTATATTCCTTGATCACTTCTAAGAGTTTTGTGGTTGAGTCCTTGGGGTTTTCCAGGTATAAAATTAGTAACTTCTCTGAAGAAGATAGGTGCATGGCCTATAGACACATGAAAAAATGCTCATTATCTTTAATCATCAGAGAAATGCAAATCAAAACCACTTTGTGATATCACCTAACTCCAGTAAGACTGGCTCACATAACAAAATCCCAAAACTAAAGATATTGGCATGGATGTGGAGAGAAGGGAAAACTTCTGCACTGCTGGTGGGAGTGCAAGCTAATATACCCCTTTTAGAAAGAAGTATGGAGAATACTCAGGGATCTAAAAATAGACCTGCCATTTGATTCTGCATTTCCTCTACTAGGTGTATATCCAAAAGACCAAAAATCACTTTATAACAAAGATATTTGCACCAGATTGTTCATTCAAGCTCGGTTCATAATAGCCAAGTCATGGAAGAAGCCCAAGTGCCCACTGACCCATGAATGGATTAATAAATTGTGGTGTATGTATAGCAAGGAATATTATGCAGCCTTTAGAAAAGATGGAGACTTTACCTCTTTTACATTTATGTGGATGGAGCTGGAATATAACCTACTTAGTAAAGTATCTCAAGAATGGAAGAAAAAATATCCAATGTACTCGGTACTATCACAAAACCAATTTACAATCACTCACGCTTTCATATGAAGAATAGATCACAACTATGGCACAAGATGAAGTAGGGAAGGGGTGGGGAAGGGGAGGAAGGAGGAAGGTCAGATTGAGGGAGGGTGAATGATGAGATCACACCTATGGTGCATAATGCAAGGGTACATGTTGGATCTGTTAGTATAGAGCATAAATGTCTTAACACAACAATTAAGTAAATGAGATGAGGTATATTTTAACCAGTGTGATGTACGCAATCTTAATTCTATATGAAATCAGCACATTGTACCCCATAAATGCATTAATGTATACATGAAAAAAAAAATCAGGGCTCCTAAAATTCTAAATATGTGCAAACACATAAAGTATCATCACCAATTTGTATGTAATATATTCTATTTCTATGCTGTGCTTATAAAAACATACAAAACATAACATTTGACTTTTTAATCATTTTAGTTGTACAATCCTGTGGCATTTTGTATATTTTCTCTGTTGTGCAGCCAACATCCACCTTCAGAACTCTTCTCCAACTCAAACTTCATATCCATTAAACACTAACTTCTCATTTCCCTTCCCTCCCTAGCCCCTGGCAGTTACCATCCTACTTTCTGTCTCTGTGACTGTGACGACTCAAAGTAATTTGTACAAACGTCATCACATTTTTTTTTCTTTTGTAACTTGCTTATTTCCCTTAGCATAATTTCTTTAAGGTTCATCTATATTGTAGCATATGTCAGTATTTCTTTTCATTGTAAGGCTATTTCCTTTTTTTGTTAACATTCTCTCTCCATTCTTTTGTCAACATTCACTTGGGTTGCTTCCTCCCTTTGGATTTTGTGAATAATACTAATATGGACACACAACATACGTATCTGTTAGAGTCCTTGCCCTCTTTTATTTAAATATTGCTAGGGGCAGGTCAGGAACAGGGTAAAAGGAAAAGCAAAGCAAACCATTGCTTAGATGAAGAAAAGTGGACGATTGCTGAATCAGAGGAAACAGATAGTTCTTTAGCTTAGGCTTGAACAGGGGAGGGAAGACAGATGATTTGGGACTACAATAAAAACAGAACTAGTCAAGAATGTGGTTAGAAAGTTTTGAAATTTATGCACTGCTTAACTCCTAAGAGCTCCACAGCTGGATTGATCAATAAGAACTTTTTAAAGAAAAAGTCCGTCAGCAACCCATGATTAACTAATGCCTTGCTAATATCTTTCTAATAACTTTTCCAAAGGAGAAGTTAGTTAAGAATACTATGAAGTCAGCTTAATCAAAACTCTAGGTAAAAGAAATGCATAAACATTAGAAGTAGGCAGAGCAATGCTAGAATTTAAAGAATAAATGCAAGGGAAAAAGTCTGTAGGGGGTCATTCCTCATTCACAAGGAAAAGGTCCACACCTTCCTCTCAGGAGTGTTCCATCTGCTTATAAACTTAAGTGTGTTTTATCTGCTTGTAAATTTAAGTGTGTGATATAAAATAAAACTTTGCTAATTGCCTGTCACTGCTGTGTAACTTTCTCTTTTAGCACTGGCTCTATTACAGCTGCTTGATTTCCTCTTTTTGTGCTGGCAAAATGCTTTGAATTTTGAGGGCTGCTTGCTAGGATCACCCTGAGAAAGCCTGAAATGGGGCTGAGTCTTCCTCATTCCCTGACAGATATGTGTTTACACTTTTAGTGCAGAACAAAAAAAATAAAATACCCAGTTTTTTAAAGATAAAAATACAGGCGGTGACTGTGGCTAAAAGGAGTAGGACGCCGTCCCCACATGACAACCCAGCACCAGCCAAAACTGCAAAAAAAAAAAAGTGTACATCAGTAAAATATTATAGTTTGGGGGGAGGGAGATGAAAGGAAACTGAACCACAAGTCAGTAATCAGCATGAAGGATTTCAAAAAGAGGAAAGAAAGAGTGAGACTACAAACATCAGATTAGAAAGCAATTAGATCAATATGCAGATAATTTTACATCTAATTATATAACTGCCTTAACTGCCCATGAGCCGGTATTTGTATTCTTTTATTATTCCAGTTTTCTAAAAATAAGTACAACTTGAGAGTTTTGTGATAGTAAATAAAGTAAAATATGCCATATATTTTGATATATTGTCTTTGAGAACAGGTTGAGTGTTATTGAGTACAATTATAAACCAGTCTTTAAAATTTAGAAAGAATATGTAGATGGTGCCAAAAGGTGTATACACATTTTAAGAAAGAAAAAGCTATATTAAAAATTGCAATATATATCCTGATAACATTCGTTATTTTGTGTATTATATCTTGCATCTCTTAATTGCAGAAGTCAAGTGTTAACTTGAATCTTACAAATTAAAATTTTTTTTTCTTAAAATGTGTATACATTTTTTGGCACCCTCTGCTTACACACACATACATTCTTGTTTACAGAGCCTAATTTTATCATCTTATTATCATTTATAACTATTAGTAGAGTGACATCAGCAGATGCCTGGTGTTCATCCTCCCTATAAGACAGACAAAATAACAGCTAAGATTTAACAGGAGTGTGAAAGGGAGAGTGCAAGAATGCAAGGGGAGCGTAGGGAATCACCTGTAGACACCAAAATTCAGGGCAGCATGGATGCAACAGACACTGGGGCCTGTTTCCCCTACTCAGATTGGACCTGCCTTGAGTCAGGAGTGACTTCCCAGCTTTGTATTGGCGGCACCAGAAGATTTACATTCAGGCCAACCAAGCATGCCTGTATCCACACCCTGGGCCTAAGAAACAGCCTCACTAGCCACCTCTGGTTGTCATGTGCTAAGGCCAGGCAGACAGCCCTGAACCCAAGTCCCAGACCAAGATAACACTTCCTAGATCACCCTCTACCGAAACACTCTGAGGCTAGCTGAGCAACCATAAAGCCATGGCACAGGCCTGAGAAGTAGCTACGTGCCTGCCCATGACAGACAAGCCCCAGGCCTGCTAAACAGTTATCCACTCACATCCTGGAATTGAGAAACAGTCGTATGTGTCAAAACCAACAGGCATGCCTCAAGCCAGCAAAGCAGCCTTGTATCTGCATCACAGGCCTAAGAAGCAGGCCATGAGCCCTCCCTGGAAGATACATCCCCAGACTAGCTGAACACCTCTGCATTCCTATCCTGAGCTCCAGGAGCCACTCCCACAGACATAAACTCAGGCCAGCCAAGAAGCTGTGTGACCGCATCCCATAGTCCAGCAGGTTGTCACTAGCAGACACATTCCCACATTGGCCAAGTAGCCCTGTACATGTATCCAGAGCCTGAAAAGCATCCCTGTGGCCCACTCCTGGCAAACACTCCCCAGGCCTGTTGAGCCTCCTTATGCTTAGGCTCTTGGTCACAGTAATAGGCCTGTGACTTAAAGCCCAGCCAGTCAGACCCCAAGTTGGCTAACCTACTGTGGGCATTCATACTCTCCTAAACTGAGAAACAGCTCAGCGAGACTACCCACAGTAAATCTTCACCACCTTGCCAAAAATTTTCAGTTTTGGCCACTGAGAAATGTATAACACCACCAGTGTGAATTGAAGCCAATATATCCCACTGAAAAACACTTCAAGACCCATTCATAAAAGTAACCAAATCACCATGAAACAGGTCTAAAAGCAGACTCATAGGTCAATGTATTATAATAGAGAATCCAGAAAAACAATCTATGCATTTACAGGAAACTGAACTTTCACAAAGGTACTTGGAACACTCACTGGGAAAAGGGTAGGGTGCTGGGAAAACTGTGTATCTGTATGCAGAACAGAACTGTACCTTCATAGACCTCTATACACACACACACACACACACAATAAAACCTCTAATGGATCACACACATAAATATACATTCTAAACCAATCAAACTACTAGAAGGAAACAGGAAATTCTTCAGGACATTGCTGTGTGAAAAGATTTTATGTGTATAAGAAAGACCTCAGAAGAACAGGCAACAAAAGCAAAAACAAGCAAATGGGATTATATCAAACTACAACAGGTTTGCACAGCAAGGAAAAAAACACAGGAGTGAAAAAACAACCTACATACATAATGGGAGAAAATATTTGGAAACTACTCATTTTCAAGGGGTCTAGGCCTCAGAATATACTTAGAGCTCAAACATCTCATTAGCAAAGAAACAAATATAAAAACAAACCCCCCAAAAGCAGTCAAATGAAAAGAAATGGGCAAATTATCTGACATTTAACAAAAGTAAACCAAAAAAAGTCCAATAAATCAATTTAAAAATACTCAACATCACTGATCATCTGGGAAATGCAAATCAAAACCACAATAAGATATCTTCTTACTCCAGTTAGGATAACTTTTTTTTATTTTGTGAGACAGAGTCTCAAGCTGTTGTCCTGGGTAGTGCACCATGGTGTCACAGTTCACAGCAACCTCAAACTTTTGAGCTTAAGCAATTCTCTTGCCTCAGCCTCTCAAGTAGCTGGGACTACAGGCACCTGCCACAATGCCCAGCTATTTTTTGGTTATAGTTGTCATTATGGTTTGGCAGGCCCAGGCTGGATTTGAACCCTCCAGCTCCGGTGTATGTGGCTGACACCTTAGCCGCTGAGCTACAGGCACCAAACCAGGATAACTTTTATAAAAAGACAAAATACAACAAATGTTGGCAAGGATCTGGAGAAATGTAAACTAGTACAGCTGCTATGGAGAACAGTGTGGCGGTTCCTCAAAACACCACAAATAGAACTGCCATATGATCCTGCAATCCCACTACTCTGCATTTATCTTAAGGGAGAAAAAGTAGTATACTGAAGAGGTATCTGCACCCCTTGTTGATCACTAAGGTTGGTGTACCTTAGTATTTCACACCTGAGAAGTATCAGGGTAAGTTATTGGAAGAGTGAAAATTCACAAGGTGCTGATGGTTCGTGGAGAAAGAATTCTCACACAGAGTTGAGGATAGAAAGAAGGATAAAGTTTATTTATTTGAGAGAGAGAGTCAGAGAGAGAGAATGGCAAAAGGAAGAGAGAAGATGCTGGGACCTGAGGAAAAGCAGCTCAGAGTTCTTACAGGGTGAACATGGCTTTTTTTCACCCCCTCTGCTTTAGCAGACTGATAACAGAAGCAACTGTAAAGTTGTTGCAGGGGCTCTTTATTTTATTTATTTATTTATTTTTTCCTTTTCTCTGTGAAGCTCACTTTGTCAGAGTCCTTGGAATCCATCTGGCGAGACCTGAGGCACAGAGCTCACACTCCTGCTGTCCGCGTAGGGCTCTTCAGTGCTGAGAACAACTCTTAGATATTACCAGTTAGGAATTTGAATTAAACAAAGGATACTTTTGGGGTGAGTTTTCTCTTCAAAGGGGGCGATGATGTGCTGTGAGTTTATTTCTCCTACTTTCTGTCTGATAATATTTTCCTAGAAGAGATAGGTTATTACTAAGCCCACCTTTCAATTACAAAGGCTAAGAAGCTTTAGGGGTATCGGACTTGCCTATTATCTCATTCATGGTGATTCCTGAACCAATATGTGCCTATGTCAAAGTCATCTCATTAACACCTTAAATATGTGCAATGTGTTGTAAATTATTATACCTAAAGATATGAAAATGTTGTCATATGAAATTAATGTATACACTTAATACAAATTTTATTAATTTTATTGTACATAAATATCTGTACCTTCAGATAGAAAACACAGTGAAAAGATATAGCTTATAAAGTAAATAAAAAGTATAAATATAGTCAAGAGATGCTGCTGAGAGGCTTTTTAGTTCAATACTGGCTTTCTCTTTCTCTTTTGACTGGCATTTTTCTGTGAAAATTCAGTGGAAAAGATAAACATTTTATCAAATAGAAAAGCTAAAATATTTCATTCTAGTGGAAGAAATAGCCCCTGGCAATTATGATTTATGGCCATTCTGGGTAGTAACAAGTATCGTAACTAACACAAAAACCTTATCTTCATATGAATAAAATGAACTAGCGTCCTTAATGTTTTTGGAATGATTTTAATGTGGTACTAAATCCTTCATCCTTTAATGAGTCAACATCTTTGATATCTGTTTTTTTTAATATCTGCATTGGAGCCATAATTTTATCTATTATCAAATAATTCTGTAGCAAATAAAATAATTAAATAATGCATGAATTTTTTCACATTTCAACAGTGGTGCAACTCTGTGTGCATATTTAAATTCTTATCTGAGTAAGGATAGCAAATAGAGAATAAATTACTTTCCTAATAGAGAAAATAGAACTGTACTTTAAAGAACAGTTTTTCAAGGTGTTAAAAGCTGAACTGAAACTAGGGTCCCATGCTGCCTTCTTCCTGTGTATAATATCTGATTCAAGGAAGCTTTCTTTGAACATTATTTGAAACTGCAGCATAATAAATAGTATCCTATGCCTTAGAAACAAGCACATCATTAAACAGCATTGTAATAAAAATTCCCATATGCATGGAGCTATTATTTTGTCTGAATTTTGATTAGCATGAGGAACAATAATACTTTCATATTATTCTGGTTTACTGCCAAACTGTAATGAAATAGCATTCACTTTACACTTTTGGAAAACCAATTTCAAATTTCCAGCTTCCAGCAGGTTTTCCATTATGACTTGAACTACAATACCTTACCTGACACCACAATCCTTACAACTTATAAGCCATTTATACACATTTTTTTTCCTTTAGGCAGCTTGGTTAAAGTACCAGTCAATTCTGCTTTCTAATATTTTTCAGGGAACTTCAGCTTTATGCTTTTGATACTCAAAGACAAGAATTAAATTGAATTAAATTGCTTGGAAATGACGGAAAAAACAACATTTTTCTTTCTTTATCCCAGAACTTATAACTTATAACTTTTAATCAAGAGTTAGTTTATTCAAGATATTGTAATATAGAGGTTAGGTGCATAAGCTATGGAGTATTGCTATTTGTGTGTTCAAATATTTAATAAAAATAAAATAATGTACAATTTAATCAATCTAGATTATTTGAACTTTTACAGTCTATAATAATGGTACCTATCAAATAAATTATGTAAATTAAATTAAAGTCTTCATTTTAGTAGTGTGGCTAACTAGAGAACAATTGTCAATCAAATAAATAGGCACACAATATCAAATAAAATTTGAGCATGTACACAGACACATATCTAGTGTATATATACATGTGAGTACATGTATGTATGCACAATATTGCAATGATTAGAATGTTTTGTTTCCCCATAATTTACAAGGTTGAAACTTATTTCCAACGTGATTGTATTAAAAGATGTGTGCCACACCTTTTGGAGGCAAAACACGATTGTAAGAGGGACTTTACCTAACAAATGCAATCAGTGTAACCTGGTTTCTTGTACCCTCAATGAATCCCCAACAATGAAAAAAAAAAAAAAAAAAAAAAGATGGCTCCTCAGAGTCAAAGCATTTTATAATAGACATACTCTTACTTGACAATGTGAATGTTACTTTCTTTGCATTATTATTATTAATATTGCTTAATAATTCTATTGAGCAATCGTTTGATTTCTTTTCTGAATGTATTTATCTTCATTCATCCTTTATGAGGTTTTTGTTTCTAGTCCTTATCTTAAACATTGTTATTAAATTTTAAGCCTTTTTAATCCTGTGAAGGCAAAAAGTGGAAACCTAATAAACACAAGTATATGTAAAAATAAAAAAAAATAAAAATAAAAAGATGGGTCCTTTAGGATGTGAGAAAGTCATGAGGGCTTTGTCTTGAGGGATGGGTATCCTCAAAAGAAAGGTCCAAGGGAGCTTGTTTTCCCTTCCCCTTTGGATGTTGCAGCAGGAAGCACTCTTTATGAGGAAGCAGGCCCTCACCAGATCCTGAATTTGTCTCTGCCTTGATCTTGGTCTTGCCAGCCTCCAGGACTATGAAAAATAAATTTCCTTTGTTTATAAGCCATGCAGTTTACGACATTTTTGTTATACTTGGCTAAACCAACTAAGCCAAATATATACATATTGCATGTGTATACATATGGGTGTGTTGGGAAGCTAGTATCAAATTAAAGAATCCACAGAACCCCAATAAAAACTCTTAGAAATGGCAAGTAGCGCCTGTGGCTCAGTGAGCAGGGCACTGGCCCCACATAACCAAGGTGGCAGGTTTGCACCTGGCTCTGGCCAAACTTCAACAAGAAAAAAAAAAAATAGCTGCAGGGCAGTGCCTGTGGCTCAAAGGAGGAGGGTGCTGGCCCCATATGACGGAGGTGGTGGGTTCAAACCCAGCCCCGGACAAAAAAAAAATAGCTGGGTGTTGTGATGGACACGTGTAGTCCCAGCTACTTGGGAGGCAAGAGAATGGCCTAAGCCCAAGAGCTGGAGGTCATGTGAGCTGTGACACCACGGCACTACCCAAGGCAACAAAGTGAGACACTGTCTCTAAAAAAAATAAAAAGAAAAGTCTTAGAAATATTGGAGGTAAGCAAATATTATATACTTTTATTTTTGAGTAGATTTTGATCTTCAGCTTTCTTGGTTGCTTATACATTTCATAAAGGATTTTTTATGTTTTCTCTCTAATGAGTTGTTTAATACATACAAAGTTTACAGCTTTAAAAGCAGACATTTTCATAGGCAAGAAATGAGAATTTACAGAAATAAAAGAAAGAAATGGCAAGGAAACATGTCTCTACCATGAAAATGAGTAAAGGAAAATAAATTACTTCTGATATTTCTACCCATAAGGCACCACATGCAAGATTTGTGTGTGTGTCTGCAGGTTCTTACTACCTGGTCTGAAAATCTCAAGCTACAAGTATAACTTTAAGTGTTTGCAGTTTGGTCGTGCTCACAGAGGACTAACCCCAACAAATCTTCAATACTTTGTGGAGGAGCCCACCTTCCAACGATTTCTCAAAGAATTCCCGTAGACAAACTTTTCAAGACAAACAGCAGCTCACAGTTTTAAAAAAAGTAATAACAACAATGACAGCTCAATATGAACGACTCGGAAGGAGAAGCAGTAACAAGGGACAGTAGGAAGAGGTCTGTGGACTTCAAGGTTAGATGTATCAGACACTAAAAATAAAAAAAAATATATTTATATGTTAAAAACCCCAAATTTGAAAATGTAAGAACATTAAATAATTTATAAAGAAGCCCCAAGAAGATCTGAAAGTAAGAAACAATTCAAGATTCTAATATTAAAAATTAATTATTGCAATTAAAACTGTGTGGAGAATGCTTGCAAGTAGACTATAGCATATCATGATGTGCCAATGTTTCAACTGCAACAAATAATAAAAATAAGATAAATTTACAAAAACCATATTGTAGTCCATGATTCACTATTGTAATGAGAAGAACTAAATATTTTTTAAAATTACCAAGAGGAAAAGAGTATATCATTTTCTAAAATGATCTCATGTGGCCGGTGTGGTGGCTCACACCTATAATCCAGGCACTCTGGGAAGCTGAGGTAGGTGGTTTGCTTGATCTGCGGTGCTCAAGACAAACTTGACTCCGTCTACTAAAAAAATAAAAACTAGCCAGGGACATGGTGGGTACCCTAGTCCTCGCTACTTGGGAGGCTGAGCCAGGAGAATTGCTTGAGCCCAACAATTTGAGGTTGCAGTGAGCTACAATAACACCAAGGCACTCTACCCAGGGCAACAAAGTGAGACTGTGTCTCAAAAATAAATAAAATAGATGGGTTGTAGCCTTCGCTTGAAAGATATAAATTTGCTTCATATTAGGGGTGTATACATTGTAGACTTGCCATTTGACCCTATAATTCCTTTACTTGTATATACCCAGATGACCAAAAATCACATTACAACAAAGATATCTGTACCAGATTGTTTATTGCAGCCCAATTCATAATTGCTAAGTCATGGAAGAAGCCCAAGAGCCCAACGATACACGAATGGATTAATAAACTTTGGT
>CAUYRH010075986.1:0-31742 GCA_963574655.1 Perodicticus potto | reverse complement strand
CACCATTCATAATAAAACAAGTGAGAAAACATAAATATTTAAATGGAAAGTTTTTTTTTGTTTGTTTGTTTTTTTGTATGTCCCTCCCCAAAAGGGGAGAGGGACTTTCAGGCATGATTAGGGAGGCATGAGAGAACAGCAAATCATCCCAATTGCAGCTTAAAGGCTGGGAGAAAAATTTGGTAACCGGCTTTCCAGACACCCCCTGTACAGTTATGGATTTGGGAGATAAAAGACCAGGATTAGAGAGAAGTACAGAAAAGGTTGCTCCAGTGTCCAAAAGAAATTTTATCTCCTGGTGCTCCACTATAAGGCAAACCTGGGGCTCTTGAGGGGTGATGACACAAGCTGGAGCCATGAGAATTTACCCCGGGCACTCTCAGTCCAGTTTGGGCTCCAATGGGGTCCTTGTCCCAGGAGGCCTTCACCTCTGGGGACAGGCCCTCCTCCAGTGGTCACCCTTGCATTCTGCACAGGGGCGAGGTGGCTTGCTCAGCCAAGTGGTGCTTCTGGGGGCAGTCTTTTCTGAAGTGGCTGGTCTGACCACATTGGAAGCACTTGTTTTTAGCTCCTCTGGTTTCCCTCTGCCCCTGAAAGTTGCTCATTTGTTGGAGTGCCATTACTAGAGCTATCATTCTTTTCTGTTCCTTTCTCTCTTTTATGGAAAGTTTTGCTACGTTATCTATGCAGCCTTTTTTGATGTTCTAGGTTTATAATATTAATCACTGAAGCAGTATAATATTTAGAAATGTCCCTGAGAAAAGGAATCTCTAGGATATATGTGTGTGTGTGTGTGTGTGTGTGTGCGTGAGTGTAGACCCAATACTTGCCCATTTGAGATAATTAATGAACTATTTTGATGAGTACATGAATATGTAAATGAATCCTATGAATTGAGGCAACATTTTATTTTAAAATAATTGTTTATAAAACTTGTGAATGTCTTTTTACTTTTTATAATTGGTTATAACTGGGCTTATTAAAGTTGTATGATTTTCCTTCATTTAGCACTCTTGAAACCCGTTCCTTCCTAATGTCTAGTGAATACATACTCTTTTCCTTCTAGAAATGTATGGGTGTGCACATAGCACACATATACAAATAGCAAGACTGCTTTCAATAATTTGACTTTTATATGAGTTAATTCTTTAAGTAATATTATCTTCACAGACCTAGTTATAACTTTTAATGACTCAAATGATTATCTATTACTTCCAAAGGAAATACATAGAGTAGTTGGATCATTTTCCATCAAAACATTGACTGTGTTAGCTACAAAATGTGTCATGTAAGAAATAGAATTCATTGTGTTTTTCTTTCTTTCTTTTTTATTTTCAATTTGCTGGTTTAATTTTTAGTGATCTTCCTAAAAAAATGGGGGAGCTTAAGCTTTTTCACATACAAAGACTAGTGGATACTAAAATAATATTTAAAAATCTGCACTAATTTTATTCTGTTTGGTAAGTGATCTCTTTTTTAATCCTTCTCCAGAACCATGTACAAAGTTTCATTAGTTGAGCTGCTGCAAATCTTTAAGCAAGCATCAAAAGGGTATGTGAACAAAAGGGTATAAGATTATTTTTTGGAGAATGAAGAGTTAATGAACTGACACTGTTTTAAATTCAAGGTAATGTTTCCAAAATGCTATTTTGTGTTACTTTTAAAACAACATTATTCTTACTGTACATCATACACAATAATTAAATGAATGAGGCACTAGATGTAAAACTGCAGGTATTTAAAAAAAAGATTTCGACAAAAAAAAGATACACCGGAAAAAGTTTAACATGGTCTGTTAGAAAAAGACTAGAAGCCGTAAATCTCAATAAAAACAAAACCCACATGATCCTGAGCCCAACACTTCATGTAAAGTTAGCAGTGCTGTTGTACGTCAGCAACTACTAAATAAGAGATAGCTAATTTTAAAATCTAAAAATACGAATTACGATGTAATCTTCCAGTGAATCAGTTTTCCAAAAAGAAATGTCTTTTTGTTATAAACGATAAACAGTAGCTGTTCATGAGCTCCTCATTCCCCACTTGCCCATGGCTCTTACGCGATGGAGAAATGACTTGAAATTATGGTTTGCCAATTTCAAACATGTACCCATTCTTGTTTATAGCTAGAAAAAATTTTGAGTATCCTTGAAAAAGGTCGGATAGTAATGCAAAACATCATAAATAAGGCTGATCTTGCATGCCTTTGTCACAAAACTATTAATCAGTGGTCTGATGTGGCACGTTTCTTCGTTACCTGGCGGTTCTCTGTTTGTGTGATATGTGCTCTCTCAAACAAGCTCTTAGCCTGGAGAGCACTGGGAGCACATCCACTTTAAGAGAGAGAGCACACAGATTTGATATCAAAACTACTGACAGATGTCTTTGCTCGGAATGTTCGACATGGGTTGGCTATTCAATTATGAAAGCTGTTAAGAGGAAGTACTCCGAGTGGAATTCCTGGATTTGGTTGAAATAGCAGAAGTTCTGATAAAACATTGATTGCGCCCTTGGCTATCTCTACTACTTTGCCTCCAGACACTGGCAGCCTGGGCAGTGTTTACTTTGAATATTGACTTTGTCTTTATTTCCTATTTCTCCCTCATATTTTGAATATTCCTGATCAGCATTGTATCTTAATTGTAAGAATGTGTACTGTAAGAAATAACATTTGTTGTTACTCAGAAAACTTCTGAAGATACCAAAATTCTCTTTGGAAAGAAAGAGAAAATGGAAAGAAAAAGCTAGATGATAAAGGGAACTCTTATTTGCGTCATGTGAAAAGTATTTCACAGTCAAAAGGGTGTAAAGCAGGTAAAGCAGGGCTGGACCAAGCAAGGAAGAGAAAGTCTGAAAACAAAGGCGTCCCCTTCTCAATAGCTGCTAATAGAGGTCCCTTTCTTTGCTCCTGACTAGGGCACACGCAGATCAACAAGATGCTGAGATGGTATAATCAAAACGGTGCTGGGTGATGGGCTGGCATGTGCAGAGAGGAATGTCCGCATCATCCAGGGGCCTGATGACTCAGGCTCAAGTCCCAGCCCATGGGTCACGCATCCACCATGTTCGTGTGATGCTGAACTCCTAGGGAGTGAAAGCCCCACATTATGCACATTCAGCTGGTATCAAAGAAGAAAAGAAATATATGTAGTTTTGAGAAAGAAGACATTCAATGCACTAGAAATTTGTTAATTTGCACATTGGCAAACTGCAAAGATAGACATCAAAATAGAAATGAGCCCTGTGGATTTTTACATACAAGTGCAAATTAGGCGAGCACTACTAGTTCTGTCATGTATGAGGGGGAAACATATGGCATTCCACTCCACCTTACACAGGGATAAGAAATATTATTTTTTTCTTCTGATGCTCACTTACGCACTAATCTTCTTTAGCTGTTTCTTTTATAATGAGCAGATAGTTATTTTGGTAGCTGGTGTGTCCATTATTTTTAATACACTTTTTTTTTTTTTTTTTTGAGACAGAGTCTCAGTATGTTGCCCTTGGTAGAGTGCTGGGGTGTCACAGCTCATAGCAATGTCAAACTCTTGGGCTTCATCGATTCTCTTGCCTCAGCCTCCCAAGTATCTGGGACTATAGTCACCTGCCACAACACCCGGCTATTTTCTTGTTGCAGTTGTCATTGTTGCTGAGCTGGCCCAGGCTGGGCTTGAACCTGCCAGCCACGGTGCATGTGGCTGGTGCAGTAACCACTGTGCTACAGGCGCTGAGCCTAATATACCTTTTTAATGAAAATTTTTGAGAGTGAGTGTTTTAAATTTTTCATTATTCCAACAAAAAGATACTTTGTTGAGAGTTGACAATGCATTTTCTTTGTAGTAAGGTATAGGATATTACTGATGCTTTTGTCAATTAAGGGAAATAATATTTCTGCTGAACATGTTCTTTAGAAAAGAGGTAGCTGTGAATTCAGCATTGCTGGTGACTTTCTATTTGTTATTAGATGGAGGAACAAATAAGAGGAGAGATACTGCTTTGGTAAAAATCGTTGCCCCTGTAAAGATGGGCAAATTCTCCTTTCATTAACTGAGTTTTCTTTTAGTTCATTCATTATGGATAAATATTTGTTGAGTACCTACTGTGTGCAAACAATACTCAGTGCTGGAGATGCAGAATTGAACTAAGAAGATCCATTATGATCTGTTTGAAGACACAGATGTTAAACACCTGATTGCAAATTCAGTGATTGTAGTTTACATGCAGGTTATGAAAGAGAAGTGCAGTGGAAAAGGGGCGCACCAGGGGGTCTGTGAAACAGTCATGACCATAGGCCGTGATGTGTTCCAATTCAGATAAACTTTCCTACTGTTTTCTCAAGAACTATCTTCTATCTATAACCTCCAAATGTTTGCTTCTCTCATCTTCCACAACTAAAACGTGCACCTGGCCTACCCTTGTCTCTCACACAGTTCCTCCCATAATTTAGTACCAGGTTACCTTCTACTGAAAACCTCCTATCACCAAACCCCAAATAATGCTTCCAGCCTCTGAATTCTTGAAGAAATATCTTCTCATGTTTTTAATTTAGATAATGCTACTAAATTAACTTTTCATAGGTAGTTTGTGTTTCTGCCCTAAGTCAAACCTCATTTCATAATAAACCGGGCTTATTAATATACTTCTTTGTATTTGTAGGAATATTTAACAAGGACTTTAATCTTATGAATGTAGAATTAAAGCTTGCAGTTTGATTATTAACATGCAATTAGTTGATTGCAGAGTCTCTGCTACTTCGTCCGTACCACCTGAAAAACTATAGAAAGTGAATCTTATTCTGAAACCTGGTGAATGCAGGGGGTTGCTTATTGCTGTTTTATCATTCAGCACCTAGATATAACTTCAACACAGACTACAAAGGAAGGGGAAAAAGTTTTTGTATTTACATATAATTCAGCTGTGTGAATAGAAAACTATTCTTATAAAACCCCAAAAGAGAGTTTTTCACATTTTTCATATTTAAAGTGCATGAAGTCAGTAAATTCACAAGTAAACATAGAGCTTGTTCTTTTGAGAGCAGCATCTCGGGGTTTAGTCTACCAAATCGTACTACATATGCAAATGGTGTTTGAATGCAATTTAGCTGCATGCTAAGCAGTACAGAAATCTCAAGGGTCAAAGATTTGAAAATGTTTGCAGCATGAAAATCATAGAGGCAAATGTTTGATGTACAGATGTGTGTACTAAAATAGGTCGCGGTTAGATGGTTTCATCTATTTTATTCAATCCCTTATTTGGAATTGTTTACTAGGATTTTTTTTAGTATGTGTGATTTTGGTTTCAGTTCTGCGAAGAATTCAAAATGGTGTTTCAGAGTCAATATTAGCCCGAAATATAGCATATATTTACTCTGTGCATGGTAGGAGTTTTATAGAATTCAAAACAACGTGCTGCCTCTCTCTGTCTCTCCCTCTGATTAGGTGAGTTTCTGCACACCTGTCATAGGGCCCTGTCATAGCATAAGTTTCTCTGGAGTTATATTAGTTTTACATCTGTAGTTGAGGAACAGAGTTACATTAACTCCATCATAAATGCTTTGGATTATCATTGATTTAAATTCAGACTTGTAATACGTACGTTCACTAAAGGACTTCCCTTTGTAAACTGTAATGAGCATCTTGAATACACTACATACACATCTCAGTGAAGTGTCATCACAGTTAGGCACAGGTTTTGATCTTTACTATCAAATATTGAAAAAAGATAACTAAGTAGAACTCAATAGGTATTCTCAATAAATTTATTCTAAAAGAAAAAAAAAGCCAGAAATCCAGTAACGCTAACAATTTTCACTCAATTTTGTATTAAGGTAATTTATTATTATTTTGTTTATGGAGTCCCACCAATTGTGGTGGGAAAGGGATATAATAAAGAGCAAGGTAGATTTGATCCCTGCTCTGAGGCAGGTGCAATCAAGAAACACAAAAGGAGTTTCCAAGATGAAAACAAAGGAAATGTGAGAGAGATTTCATGGGTTGAGGTGGCGTTAGTTTATCAAAGTTTTAACTTCTTAAAGGTCTCTATATGAGACTGCAAACCACAGAAACCTTTCTTCAATTAATTCTGTATCATCAGCCTCTTTACTAAACTACCTTCCTACCAAGCATTCTCCTAGAAGTTCATCTTGATAGCAGTTTTTGATCAAACTTACAAAGCTCTCCTACAATCTAAGGACTAACAAATACAATAAAAGGGTTTCCTTGATCTTTTAACCAGGGAACTGGCCTCTTCAAAATATGTGTACACATAGATTAAACATGCCCTGAAATGTATCATAAAAATACTAGAAGATGTTCCTAATTCAAAACTTTGCAAAAGTTTTGAAATAATCTCATTCTTCTAAGAAAAAAGAATATATAATGTATGTTATTTATTAATATATATGTGGGTCATGTCAAGTTTTTAATTTGCCTTGATTGATTGGAACTTTTTAAATAAAGCCAGATTATTTTCAGAAATAAAATTGTGTTCACATGTATTCATTTTAGTTACAGAATGAATTTTACTATCAGAGCTAGTCACATTTGGTAAGGACAATATTTGTATCCATTATCTATAGCCTGCATTTTCAGACTAAGAAAATAGATGATTAAAATAAATAATTATAGATAGACATCAGACGGATCTGGATTTTGATTTCAGCTGTGTAGTTATAAAATTAGAAAAATATTATTTTTAATAAATATTATAGTTATTAATAGGCATAAAATATTAGCTGGAGCCATTACAGTTACAAAAGTTGTTCATGCAGGTGGGTAAGAAAATGTACAGCTTAGAGGAAGCTGTAGCCAAAGACGAGTTTTACATGCTTTCTCATTTAAATGCAGTTAACATGTAAGTTATAAAAAGCTCTTGCTGGGTTGGAGTTGATTCTTTCCATTGTATCATGATTGCAAATCTAAAATCAGGTTTATGGATTCACCAAAATTAACTCTTTTCAGTTGTATGGTTTAATGAATCTTCACAGATATGCATGTGGAAAAAATTTAGATCTATAGAAATGGAACTTACCTTGGGTCTTAAGAAGCTTCCAGCTTCCCTAAAAGCAGAGCATGGACTCAATTTAACTATGTAAGGTAAGAAGAGCAGTGAGGAGGGCGGTGCGGAGTGGGCTTGTTTCCCTTTGTAGCATCTGTCACAATTCATCCTTACATGTTTAATTAAAGTGTTTACTGCTGGATTATAAGTACTGCAAGAGCAGGTAGTATCTGCCCACCATTGCATTTTGTGTAAATAACAAGTGCTTTACGCTTCATCAGAACACAAAAAATACACAATAAATAACTGCCAAATGAGCATTGGATGGTGCATGTTCAGAATAAAGTTGAAACACATTACCTGGGAAGATCAAACAAACTTATTTAAAGGAGAAGATCTGGACGATCCCAAGAAGAAGAAAGGGAGGAAAGAGGTTTCCTGATTGAAAGAGCAGTAGGCTGTGAGGAGTAGATAATAAAAAGTAGGCGACCAGTTAGGAAACCTGGAATAGAGTTGTTTCCAAACTGTTTCTTTTGTATTTGCTTGTTGGTTTGTTTTGATTTGTTTTTTTGACTTTAAACAGATCTGCATGATCTGTTTTGTTCAAAAAAGAAAATCAAGCCTAACATACAACAAGGTTTAGAGGTAGCTTTTAGTATGTGATCATAACATGGCTGGGATCTTTGACTAATTTTTATGTTAATATACATCAAAAGTCAGCTTAATGTAAACTTTTTGCCTGAACATTAGATAATGAAGTTATGACACAACCATAAAACAGGTGGGTCTTTCATAACAAAATATATATCATTCAATTACTTGTCTCATTTCCTTCTTTTCTCTTCTATCTTTTCTCTGACATAAAGACACATTGAGAAATTAGTGAGTTTAAAGGATGGTGAAAATGATAAAATGATAGAGACATATGATCTAATAAGGAAAATTAAGGATATTTAATATGTGTGGCTAAGAGATATGATGAAAAATGGGCGAATATTATAACCATCTAAAATACTGGTGAGAGAATGTTACAAAGGAGAAGAAAGATTTATTTTAGTTAGCTAAGGTCTTAGAACAAGGAATAATGATCTGAAGTTTTAAAAAGATAAAAATTTAAGTATAATGAAAAATGTTTCTGTCACCGAGAACAATTAGAAAGAATATTCTTCCCTGTAGACATGAGCACTAGAGATGATCAAAAACAGACAAGATAAAACCTTTGGGGACCTCGTAGAGAGAAAAGCCACTTTATAGTGTCCTATTTCCTGGTCTGGGTAAGACTTTCTTCTATAATATATCTTTAATCACTTGAAAAAGAAATTAATGATCCATGAAATGGGAATACTTGTGCCAATAGGTAGGTTATTCCACAGACTTTGAAAAGATCTGTGGTTGAGGGCAAAGCTCCCATTGCCTTTCTGGTTTCTGTATTTCTAAGTCAGCTGCTATGTCCTATCAAAATATCCTTTCTGGTCTCTCTTTTTTTGTGTGTGTGAGAATTATCAACAAAGTACTACTTTATGAAAGAAAGAAGATGTAAAAGTTTTCTTTATTTCACCTTATAGATTTTCCTCTATTTGTCTATCTCCCTCCAAGTTGAATAAGTTGAATAAGTTATGGATGTATGATAGAAAATACAGGCATATAGGTACAAGTTCACAGTATGTTTTCCAAATTGCTTAGTTTGATGATCTGCAGGGAATATGGCTAATGCGTTGAGTGTTTCTGATTAAATTAGATGATTAGAAAATTGTCAGAGTTGAATCTCTGTGCACATACACACATGCACATACACAGTCTCTCTCTCTCATACCAGCACACACATGCACGTATATCTCTATTGCCTTTCTATCTTATATCATTTATTTTCATTTTCACAATGCATTGTATAATATATGTGTTAATCCTAGAACAAAAAAGTAATATATATTAAGTTAGCACTATTAGTGTTTTTAAAATATTAATATCATAATGGTTTATGTGTTGAAATAATGAATGGCTCAAGCGTGAGAATTCAGCTTCTTGTAACAATCCAATGTAAGTAATGAAAAAGTCAGAATAAGAGTGTTAGTAATGAAAAACCATGCAAACAGGAGAATCTCAGATTTATTTCAAAGAAGAAGCCATAGAATAATCAGATTGATCATTTATTGGAGATTTGCAACAAGAAGAGTCAAAAGGAGTTCCAAGTTTTCTAGGCTTGTTGACTGTTCAGACTGATGAAGACTGCGTGGGAATGGGGGACTGAGTGGGAGAAGGATCTGTGTGCTTCCATATTGATTTGATTTGATATTTCTCTTTTCTTTTATCGTATAGAAGGTAAGGTAGTTGAATGTAGCCATTCAAAATATAAACATTTGTTTTTTTATGTCTGTTTAAGCAAAACTTAAAATTACTAAAATAATCCTCGTCATCATTCCAGGTTCTAATTACCAAAGGAGGTAACCATTGTGTAATTTCATATTTTCATATTCTTTTGCTGTGTACCAAAGAATCACACTAGATATAATACTATGTGCACATACATATACATACACGTACACAGTATGTGCTGCACAGAAGTGCTGCCGTGCTAAAGTACATCTTACATTGCTTTGCTGCTCCAAGAATTCAGCAGCTCTCTGCAGACCGCTAGCTACTATCGGTATTTTTAGTAACCCTGAATCTTTCCCTCAATTTCAGAAATTTAGGGGTCTAAATTACCTCACAAATTCATGGTTCCAACAGCCCTTGCAGATGCTAGTATTGGAAGAAATAGATGGTTTCAATCTGTTTTAGTACTCAGAGGGTTCAATTCTGAATATTTGTGTTATTTGCAGTATCGCCCTTGTAATCCCCCTGCTCCCTTCAGTCTTCAAGCTGAGCATCTGAAATCTCCAGCTTCGTCTGCCTTCTGCTCGTCCCAGGTCCCAGAGAGCAGGGATTGTGTGGTCTTCCTAGGAAGTCTTAGCCATCTTCTCCTCTTTCCCTCTGTCTTCATTGTTCTCTAATTAAAACCAATAGAAAAAAGGGAAATAAAAAGCGATAGCTATTCATGCCTGTGTAGCCAACTTCTATACCTGTCTTTACCTTCTTTCTATAAGGCTCAAAGGTGACCCACATTGATACTGTAATTTAAAGTTGCCACACTATCATTTTTATTTTGTTCAATAGACCATTTTCACATTATGCCTTTTTGGTTTATTAACTTTTTAACATTATACTAATTTTTGTATAATCCTAACCTTTCAGATTTTTTCTTTCAACATTTTAAATACTTTATAAATTTTTATCAATTAGAACTAAAGCTGAACCTAACATCATACAACATACAAATGAGCAAAGAAATAAATTTTTTAATTTCATCATATAAATTGAAATAATCACAAATATTGCATATGCTCAGGGCATCATTTTAAATAAATAATACGTGGCGTATGAAAAGTGTCACCAATTTTGACTTGAGTATTGTTAATTATATTCTTCAAAGCACAGACACCATGAGTTATATTTAATTGACTCTGGTGAGTATGCTGTAATTTATTTAATATTTTGCATGGTATTTAACACTGTGTGCTCAGTAAGAAGATATGTATAACACATACACACACCCTCATCTAGGTGTTAATGCAGTGTGAGTGGTGGGTTCAGCTCCAAAGCCTGGTTATGTGTCCACCTAACTTCTTCTGTGCTTAAGAAAAAAAGTAAAAGACTGTCATTCAAAGCGTTATCTTAATAAACCCTGGAAAATCCAGTGGGAGCTAAATTCACGAACATCGTGTGATAAATACTTTTCTGAAAAGAATGTATTAAGAAATTAAAGATTCATATCAGATGCTGATAAAAGAGAAACAAATGTCAATCACTCGATATATTTAATAAGAAAGCACAAATATTATCTGCACAGTAGTCATTGGTGGGGGTTGTTTGTTTTTCTTCAAAGGGAAAGATCCCCGGATTCTTGGAGCTGGCACTGTTCAGAGTTTTCAAGTCTTATTTCCTTTGATTAGATATTGCAATATTCTCAGCTTTCTCTTTGAGAAATTCTGAAAATAACTTTTAAGCACAAAGGTAATTTATGAGAATCTATTATCTTTTTTCTCTTTTCATTAAACTTTCGATTCCAGGAACAAATATTAATAGGAAGATAGCTTCACATATCCTCTCTTAAGGAGACCTTTTGGGGCTGAAATTATTGAAGAAATTAGATATAACTTAGCTCTGTACCTTTCTGATAATGCTCTAATTGTTGTAGGACTCTAGACACCAAATTTCTCTGGGATTTTAGCCAAGGAGCTTTACTTATGCTTTATTTTTCTTTCCAAGGTATATGTTAATGACTAAAAGAATTCTGAAATCATCTGCTCACATTTATTTCTTTTAGAAGAGTTTATTTTAATATGTTCTTTATAGCTTATGGAGGTAGTTGAAGATGTAAATCAAATTTTGTCTCACATTGATTTTTAACATATATATTTACCAATATGTATAAAAGGACATGATTTAATATTTAGAAATATGACTGTATTTGTCAATAATATGTTCTGAAATTTTAAGTTTTCTAGTCAATATTTTTCCCAAGATATATGGAAATTTGTATTACTATAATAGAATAAAATGTTTGCTATACATGTTCAGAGTTTAGTGGTTGGTTCTGTCATCTTGAAGGCTATTTAATAAAATACTGAACAAAACAAAAAGACAAATGAAGCATAATAGATATACTCTTTTGTTTATGGAGAGACAAAGTAATGGGAAAAAAATTAAATTATGTTTGCCTAATCCCTGAAATACTTAAATTTACAAATAAACTATACAAAGACATTTGAAATTTTTAACCCCACAGGTGTAATAAAATGTCAGTTAGAGATAATTTAATATGTGCAATATAAGAAAACATTGGCTACATTCTTTTTAAATCCCTGAGAAATCATAAATAGAAAATTAAAGATGATTACAAAATAGTTTTGGCAAGTAAAAATAGTTAAGTTGTTTAATACTATATATGGATGTGCTAAGATTGAGGACTTTGGAGTTAGGCCAGGATGCAAATCTTTCTCTGACACTTTTAATCAATGAACTTGGACAGCTAAATATATGTCAGAGATTCAGTTTCTTCATGTGTAAAATGATCACTATTGTATCTGTTTCATATAACCTGCACAAATTTCAACCAATGCTCAAAAAATGTTGCCTCACTTTTCTGTGACAGTTCATTTCTAATATTATCTCCTAGTATTAGTGTTAGATAATATTAGAAACTTCATATCAGAAAAACTAAGGACTCACACTGCATCTTCTCTACCAGGATTAGATGTAAGTTCTGGAGAGTCTGGAGCCAGCCAGTGTGAGCAGGGAGATCAGAGCTGCTCCCAGACGTGCCTTCTCTGCAGAGGAGTGAACAGTGTCTCTGAAAGGCAGTGTACTTCCACTGGCAGGTGTTAAGTGGGAGATCAGGAATATTTTGTCTTAGCAAGAACCCCTTTCTTCCCTCCCATAAATATTCATAGCTCTGCTACCGCTGTCTGCTGGATTCTCAAGATTAAATTTATTTTACCCTGTATCCCTGTGTTTTAGATTGGGTTCCCTGAAAACAAACTCCAAACGGTAGGTTGAGTGCAGAGGGGAATTGTTCTTCAGGAATGCGCTCAAGGCAGACACCTATAAGAAAGTGCAAAGAGCAGGTGTGAAGAGGGAGGAAGTGATATCCAGCATGCCTGCAGCTGATTCTCTTGAGAACTCTGAAGCTGAGATGGGCTTTCAGAATTGACCTAAATTGAGGTTATGGAGCTGACTTCCATCCCTGCTTGGCCAGCCGTTGGCCAGGGGCTTCCCTTCTCTTCTTGGGGAAGGTCTCTGCAACTGAGGGCTTTGGCCAGTGAGGGACACAGCTGTGAGCCATCAAAGGCTGACACCCTAGCTGCCTTTGGGAAAGGTATGCTGGCACTGACGAAGAGATTTAGGCAGAGCTCCCAGTGTGTACAATAATGATACCTTCTTCAGTTCTGATTGGCTCAGGTCCATTTGATTCTCAGAGTAATTTGCTTCAACCTCAGAAAAGTTTTTAAGACTATGGTTGATCTTGGTCTCTGGGAAATCTACCATAAAAGTTTGAGATAGTTCATTTTCCATCAATTCTTTGAGGGCACTATACCAGCACAATGCTGAGATCTCTTGGCGGGTGCCGGGTGAATCTTTGGAAGGTGGCTCACAACTGTCTTCCTGATGAATCTGGGCTGTCTTTTGCACTGCCATCATCCGCGGTGCCGGCGTTCCTGGGAAATGGCCATAGTGGTGGCTTCCATGGAGGGGGGAGCTTTGCCCTTCTCTTGCTTCAATGCCCGCTGTCTTCACTTTTCCTTTGCTCCTGTTGCCTGCTTATGAGGCCTTTATTAAGTTCGAAGCTTGGTCTTTATCCAGTTGGTGTCAAGGCTTTAGCAGTATTGAAGACTAAACTTTTGAATTTGAAGTGCTTTTTCTTTGTCTTTCAGGTCTTTTTGGGTTGAGGCTGCAAATGCTACTGAACAAAATGGGTGGAAGTTGACAGAGAATCATGAAGGGCAGAAAGGGAGGGCAGCATCGTATTTCAGAATATCATCAATATGATTTCACTCTGCATCTAGAGAAGTTTTAGATTTAAATAATGAAAATACATTTAAGGTGCTAGTTTGCTACTAGTAGTAGTAATAGGAATTTCTTCTTTCAAAATATGATATCACATGAAGAAAGATAGCACAATAACTTTCTCTCCCCTGTGGATAAGTTAAAAATGCTTATAAAAGCAAGAAAGAAATAATAGAAGTTATGAAGTAGGTTTTTTTTTTTTATTTCCATGATACCATACATTTGAGCCTAATAAGTCATTGAAACTTTCTAAAGTAATCCTTAAAATTTCCTTAACATATTGAGGGGTTAAGTTAAAAACACTATTATATTTAAAAGTAAACACAGGAGAAATATATATAGATCTCAATTGATTTAATCAGTATTTTAGTGCTGTTAATTTTCTGATAATTCATCTCTAAATGGCTACACATGATTTTTTTCGAAGACTGCAATGAATTAGATGCTACAATATGAAAAATTATGCTAGTCACTTTATATTTTGTTATTAATTGGATGTTTCTCCAGCAGTCAAGCCAGCTTCATTTGTTGGAATGGAATGCCACTGCTTAATGTATCTAATAATGTCTTGTAAAGGATGAAATCATTCACATGGGAGTCTGGAGAACAAGATCAATGAACTTACATTAGCATAAATTATCATTGATTAATGAACACAGCATTGGAGATTAAAGTTTACTTAGAATTTAAACTTACTGCCAGTTTTACATGTTTGGGATAAACATGCCAAGTATTGAAAATATAAGTTATAATAATCCAATATTTATACCTAATAAATTCCTGATAAATAAATTGTTGTAAAAATGAAAATTAAGAACTATATACATCTATAACACATATGTTAGATAAGAAATATTAATATATAGTGAAGTTGCTTAGGATAAAAGTCTACACGAAAGGCTTTCTTATGTATTTTTTCTCAGCATATGATCTCCCCCAGACTGAGGTTTTGGAGTTGCGACTAGTAATTCAAAAGAGTTGACTGTAGATTTCAGGTGTACCTAAGTCCTATTGTGCAGTTAGCTCATGATTAGAGAAATGAGTCAATGTAAAAACATTTACTGTTTTAATTAATCAAGTTAGTAAATAGGGAGATAAATGACTAAAATATTTGTTACCACATAGGTATTTTCCATTTTCTTAAAAATATGATTAATAACCTCCTTTATAAATGGCTCAGGTGGCAATCTTATCAAAGGAAACAGAAAAACTCAGAAACGAAAGAACAAGCCAGGGTTCTCTGGTTCCATGTCTGAGAAACATGTCTTGCCCTATTATGATACTCACAGGGGTTGTAGATGCTGACTACAGAAAATAAGAATTTTATGTTGAGGTTCTCAGAGCTTGGTGGTGTCGCTGCCTGTGTGTGATGAATATGGTCCAGCTTCTATGCCTTTTTTAGGATGATACAGGTTGCAGTGATTGTGAATTCTGTGTTCGCTGGGTAGATTTAAGGAGGGAAAAATGAACAAATGGTATACTGGCTTACCAAAAAAAAAAAAAAAAGAAGGTACCTTTTCTGTTCTAATTAACAGAAAAATATCTATTCCAAGATTTCTTTTCAATTGAAAGTTCATATAACATCATAGCATCCAAAATTTAAGCATAAAAGGCATTTATGTTAGATTCTTTTTATTTTATTTTAGAATATTAAGGGGGTGCAAATGTTTCTGTTGCATGAATACACTACAAAATGGTGAATTCAAGGCTTTTCATGTGCCTATAGCCAGAGTAGTATCTACTGTGTGTTTGTGGAGGGGTGTGTATCACATTTTCTTTATTCACTCATGAATTTATGGGCACTTAGGTTGATTCCATGTCTTTGCCATTGTGAATTGTGTTGTGATAAACAGATAAACATTCGAGTGCAGGTGTCTTTTTGATAAAATGACTTTCTTTGGGTAAATACCCGTGGTGGCATTGATGGATTGAATGGTAAATCTGCTTTTATTTCTTTTAGGAATCCCCATACTGTTTTCCATAGAGAATGTACTAAATTGCATCCTCACCAACAGTGTGTGTTTTTTATTCTCTGCCACCGTGCCAGCATCTATTTTTTTTTTTTTATTATAATGGCCATTCTGACAAGAGTAAGGTGATACTCACTGTGGTTTTAATTTGCATTTCCATAGTGATTAGTGATGTTGAGCATGTTTTCATACGTTTGTTGGCCATTTGTCTGTCTTCTAAAACAGGACACCTATCTCTTGCCATGAACAAAATTTAATTCAAGATGTATTAAATTTTGAATTTAAAATTTCAAAACATTTTAAAATTTGTTTTATGGTTTAAAACCAAAAAAAAATTCTAGAATAAAAACACAGGAAAAACTCTTCTAAAACATAAAAATAAAACCATAAATAATTCTGGAATAAAAACACAGGAAAAACTCTTCTAAAAATTGGCCATGGCAAAGAATTTATGACTAAGACAACAAAGAAAAATACGGAAACAGTAAAAATAAGTAAAGTGGACTTAATTAAATTAAAAAGCTGCTGCACAGCAAAGGAAGTAATCAACAGACTAAAAAGGAAACCTACAGATTAGGAAAAAATATTCTCAAATTATACATCCAAAAAGGGATAGTATCCAGAATCTTCACAGAACTCAAATCAGCAAGAGAAAACAAACAAACCCATGATACAGTGGGCAAAGGAGGTTCTCATTTTAAATAAAATCTTCATGACAGTGAAAAAGATTGAGCTGTCTTCCAAACGCACAACCCAACCTTTAAATATATAAGTTAACCCTAACATTAAAGATAAAATTTGATAGCACAATGTGATAGAAATATGTAACTCCAAACTAAATTTTGATTCTTTTGTTTTTGAAACTCAAGACAAACCATTTTCTACATCTACATTTTTATAAGCATCACAAGATCTACAATTCAGTCAATGAGCTTGACTTAGTTTCTTAGGGAAACTTTTGTGTCATAATAAGGTTTAAAAAAAAAGTGAATTTCACTTTAACAGTCAATAAGTACTTAACAGATTTATTCTGATTTTGTATTGATTCTTTATTAATGTTTAATTAAATTTAATTATTTTGAAATAGTAATTTTTATTACTACTTTATTATTTTAAGTAAGTATACAAGAGAATCTGTACTATACTGCTCTTTGTTAAGTCAAATCATTTAAGTTCTTAGATCCTAATGCAGAAGTATGTTGATACAAATTTTATACATATGCTTGTAAAAAAAATTCTAAACACATTAATAGAGTGAATATACTTAGTAGAGGGAGTTTATGTGATTATGTTGTCATTTGGAAATGTTTTCAAATAAAATGTAATCAATTCTGATATAGCTAAATATTGCTTTGAAAAGTAACAGAACAAAACAGGAGAAAATATGCGTTCTTCTGACTAATTTAAAAATACTTAGAGTGAACTTTTTGAATTAAGAAAGTTTTAGAACTGTGAATAATTAATATAGCTGATATTTTTCAATGAATGGTATCAAATTTTTAATATTTCTCTATTTTTCTCTTTTGTGACTTTGGAGAAACATCATAAAATATATTTGATGGTTTAAATTACTTTTTTGTGTACATTGGAAGTAAATAGTTAACATGAATTTTCTTAAATTGTTTATACTCTATAGATGCCTGCCTTTGACATGTGATAATACATAGACAAAGTTTATTTTTATTTAACCACTCACGTAATTCATTCAAAGCCAGATACATGTATATAGAACTCCATTAAAAACAAATTCTTTATACAGCATAATAAAAAGGAAACAGTACTTTACCTTCTAAGGTAAAAGAACCCCATAGTAGTCTCATTTTCATTCCTTTCATTCACGTCTTCTGAGACGCCCACCCTCCAGAGTGGAATACAGTGTATTTTGTCTGTCTCTCACTCTTTGGAAAACAGCACGTGCAGAATGTTAATCTAAAGAGAAGAGCATTGGATGTTCTTCAAATTTCGTAATTTACTGGCATTACTACTTCACCATGTGTCCACCAATTGTGTACTTCTCCAATGCCTTTGAAATAAGCATTGTCATCTCCATTGAGAGAGACAGAGAAAAAGAGATGAGACAGACACACAGACAGACTGACAGCAACAGAGAGAAATGCAAAGTGCTTGGCCTCAACTCAACATGGAACTCAAATCTTTGCCTCGTCATTAGTCCTTTGCTGGTTTTGCCACACCACAGTTGTCTGGAACAAATGAAAAAACAATGGACTGTTTCTGGGTTGTTCTACCAGGTAATATCCATTTAAAAATTCATTCTCAACATAATATTTCTGCCTCTGAAATACAATCATCTCTTGGCAATACACAAAGTTCAATTTAACAAAGATCTATATACCCACATAAAAATTCATGAGACTAGAAAGAAAAAAAATAGATGATCAGTGTGTTTTTAAGAGGCATGTTTGGGACTTTGAGAATAGAAGACAGTGACAGAAGTTAGACGCTTTGTAAAAAATTGTGCAATTTTACTTTTCTTCTAGTATTGTTTAATTAAGGGACACATTTTGCCTGTTACATGTATGGTTCTCTAATTGCTACAGTTTCTAAAGAGGATCATTTATGTTTTAAGTTCCTTTCAGTCAACATTACACTTTAGTTTCATCAAAACTTTCCAATTTAAACTTTCATATCTGAAAAAAAAAAAACAAATCAGAAGTCCTTCCTAGTAGGTCTTTTTTTTTTCCAACTTAGACCTTACAGTAAGTCTCTTCCCACAGACTCAAAAAATTTATTCGAATTACTTTGTTTTTAAGAGTCCAAGAACAGACTTGCTACCTACAGAAATCTTGGAATGACTTAATTATTTATTTTTTTTTTATTTCTAACCTTTTTTTTTTTTTTTTTTTTTTTGCGATAGAGTCTCACTTTATCCCCCACAGTAGAATGCTCTGGCATCATAGCTCACAGCAACCCCAAATTCCTGGGTTCAAGTCATCCTCCTGCCTCAGCCTCTCAAGTTGGTAGGACTACAGGTGCCCACCACTATGCTCAGTTTGTTTTTCTGTTTTAGTAGAGATGGGTCTCACTCTTGCTCAAGCTGGTCTTGAACTCCTGAACTCAAGCCATCCATCTTGCCTCAGCCTCCCAAGGTGCTGGGATTACAGAGTGAGCCACCACGACCAATGTGGAATTACTTTATTGACAAGAAATGAAATAGCCTCCTGTTTGTCAAAGACTGAATAAGATGATCATTTGAGGAATATCTGTCCCCTTAAGTCTTTTATGCAAGAGTGCATGAATGATTTAAATTCTGAGTAGCTTTCACCCCTTCATATTTATTTCACTTTAGTCACATAAAAGTAATGTATTTTCCTGTTTTCTTGCCTATAATCTTCCACATGTCCCTGTCATTGTACTGGTTAACTCCCTTGGCTTAAATGTCCTGACTTGTTCATTCAAAATGACTTACAAACTCTCAACTTTTTCTTAAACATTCAGCTAATAGGTAGCTCCCCCTGAAACTCCACTGTGGCTTTTTTTCAGGTTCTCTATTTGTGTCTTGTTCCTCCTGCAGCACTCTTATGTACCTCTTCCAGTGATAAACACACAACGGCTCCAACTGTTTGCCACACTGTCCCACTGTTTACATTTTCTACCTACTGCATTTTGGTCTTCTAGAAAAGAACAATCTTCCACCTTTCTTTATAGTCTTCGATTTACATACAGCCTGACAAATGGAAAGCACTTAAAAAATACTGAGAAATGAATGAGTAGCCAAATTACATCTCAATTTATGTTCAAGTTCTACTTCATCACATTGTGTTAAAAGTCCTTGTATCTTGTAACTTGTTGAAAGGGTAGCATTTTTTTTAGAAAGCAGTTTTTTAAGTCTTAACTTGCAGTTTTACTTAATTGCTATTTTAACAAGTTAACTTCAAAATAGATTGCATCATAAAACCAGCTAGATCATTTACCTAAAAAAAAAAAAAAAAATGGCAAAGCTTAGGATGTTTCAAATGCCAAAGCTTAGAATGTTTCAGTAAAGCTGTTGAGCAAATGTCTTCTGATTGATGAAAGATTATTACAGTGATGCTCAATGGAAATAAAATTTGCAAAAAGTCTGGAGAGAAGCAGCAGTATGTCCTTTTTTCCTCTCTGTTGTTTCTCGCTCAAGTTAGATAAAATAAAGGGCTTCAGTTATTATTTTAAAAACATTTTGTGTAGATGAATATAAATTTTTTAATAGCCAAATTTAAGGTATAGAGACAAAATCATACTTTTTTTTGTTTTATTTATTTATTTATTTTTTGAGACAGCCTCAAGCTGTCACCCTGGATAGAGTGCTGTGGCATCACAGCTCACAGCAACCTCCAACTCCTGGGCTCAAGCGAGTCTCCTGCCTCTGCCTCACAGGTAGCTGGGACTACAGGCGCCCGCCACAACGCCCTGCCATTTTTTGGTTGCAGCCGTCATTGTTGATTGGCGGGCCTGGGCTGGATTTGAACCCGCCAGCTCAGGTGTACGTGGCTGGCGCCTTAGCCCATTGAGCCACAGGCACCGAGCCCATACTTTTTTTTGAAAAAAAGTTTTTGCATTTAATGTATAAAGCATTAGAGTAAATTAAAACTAAATTTACATGACTAATATTGGATAAAACACTGATTTATAGTAATAAAATATGTAAGAGAGAATTAGTAATTTTTGCATTTTCGCTGATCATATGTAATTTTTAATCCACATTTTATTTATATAAAATATATAAGCATATAGTCTAATATTCTTCGAATGTAAGGAACAAAGAAGTCAGCTTATAAGAGTTTATAACGTGTACTCTCACATATTTTAATATGTGTTTATATTTTTTGAAAAATGAAGATAATTGAGAGGAAATAAGCTGTTTTCCAAATTTGCCATAGTGCTTATATCCCAAGATCATATAAACACACCAGGGAGCAGCTTGCTTTAGTTAAACACTCACAGTTTAGAGTTAATATTAACTCAACAAATATTTATTGAGACTTCTCAATTACTGCATTTTCCAGTCATGGCCATTGTCTTGTGTAGCTGTCACAGAGACTCTGATGTTATTTCACAATTCACATGTAAGTCACTGAGCTAGAGCAAGAATGAACCCAGATCTGGGTGACTGCGGAGTCCAAGCCTTTCGCCAGGAGATATACACCTTCTAGATGCAATCCAGAAAATATTACTGTCTTGTGATCAATGTCCCTTTAAGTCAAAAACTATAAAGGGAGGATAAGCCAAAAGCCTGGAAGGAAGGAAAGAAGGAAGGAAAGAGGAGGAATAAACAAAATGAAGGTGGACAATGGGGACTGAGAATGTAGGAACACTCTGTTAGAGAAACGCGGGGAGAAGGTGCAGGAAAATTTTTAAACAATTTGGAAAAATAACAAATTAAGAAAAGATTTGTGTTACAGCAGCCAAGGAGGGGAAATTTAAAACTGGGTGTTGCTGAATGTCACAAGCTACCAAAAAAAAAAAAAAAAAAAAAAAAACAAATAAATAAAAAATGCTGAGGAAAATGAGATGAAGAGTTTGTGTTACTCCATTAGTTCCTAGGGAGTTCTCAGTTTTATGGAAAAATTGCAGTTCTGACCACAACAGAAGATCATAAAGGGGAAATGGTAAAGTAGTAAATGTAACATCCATAGAGTTCTTGTGAGCTTGAGGTCTCTATATTTATATATAAATGTTGTAACTGAATTTAATGACAGATAGAATTTGAGCATGCATTTTCAATGAATAAAGAATGTTATTGCTGGAATTAAAGTTTAAAGACCTGTCACCATATTGTAGAGATTCACATTAAAAGTTAAGACTCCTCCCACCCCCAGAGATTATGTAGAAATGCAAAGATACAAAAAGCATGATTATGGAACGCTGTTTCCTTTCTAAAAACATATTCCATGCAAAAGTAGGCCCCTGAGATGCTCATAGCTATTACTTAAACCACAAAAAATGTTCTGTATCTTAAATGTAGAAAGATTTACATTAGGGAAATTCAAATTTGTAATTGTTTCCTAGACTTATTTCACCATGACACCCTTTTTGACTAGCAGCATGGGATGGACTTTGGGGAATATTATTCTAAAGGATGAGCAGGATGAGAAGTTGAACTTGTGACCAGTTTACCAGTAAAATACATGATGACTTGAAAAATCAACCAATGAAGAAGGAGGCATGGTTGGAGGACTTCTGGTCTCAATTCACTTAACATTAAATAAGGAAACGTTACGCCTGAGAACTTTGGTTTTAGTAAAGACTGATTACCCTTTTGCCATGACCCTGAATCACTCTTAATGAAGTGTATGGGCCACCTCAATGAGCTATTCATTTTTAAAGTTTACTGATTTCCCACTTCATGCTGTGTACACAGTTCAGACAAACTGTGTGGTGCACAAAGAGAAAGTAAAAACAAATCCTCTACCCTCATAAAGCTTAACTTCTAAGAAGGGATAAAAGTATTCAAAAAACGCATAAAGAAAATGCCTAAGAAAATAAAAACTGAAAATCTCTGCCATTTTTAATAAATATTTTCATGGATTAATTTCTTAGGATTTTTAAACAGAATGTCTTACAATTCTACATTGTGATTATTGTTATTATTCCATATTTACCAACGTTTATGGATGAAAATAATTCATTTTATTCTTTTTATATAAAATATAAAATAATTTTGGATTATGAGTGAAAAATAGGAACCTAAGTATACAACTTTAATTGAAATAAATAAAATTAAAGAGATAAACACTTAGAATAAAAAGACCAAGCAGTAATAGTTTGATTTTATTTTAAAGTATATGTGAATATTTAATAATAAATAAGTTTAATCATGTAACTTAATTATTAGTTCCAACTGATCCTTTCAACCTTTTATGTTTTGCAGTACAGTAAAATCTCTGTAAGTTGATCACCCAAGAGATTGTAATCTGGTCAACATACAGAGGTAGTCAGCATAAGAAACTTCCATTGAGTATACGTGGCGCATGTCTGGTCTGTGAAAATTAGATCAACTTAAGCAGGTGGTCGATGCAGGAAGTAGTCAATTATGGAGGTTCTACTGTATTTCCTTATGACATTGAGTTTAATTCATTTATTTATAGTCCACGATTTATTGCCTAAGCTTATGTAGCTAAAATATATTTAGCTTACTGTCTGAACTGTTGCATCATCGAGCATTTTGTTCTTCAGTAAAAAGTATCTCATGAAAAAATAACACCAGATGGGTTTCTGAAATTCTGAGGATGCATAGTGCTTTATGTGGGTTTGGTTCCAATGAAGAATAGCATGCAACAGAAACATCCTCAGTGACTAGAGAGAAGTTCCAGACCCCCCTTACGTCAGCCTATATTACCTTGCTTCCAGCAAAGACTTCTTTCAGTTCTGTTGGATTCTGGAGAAAGGATACACAAAGGGAGGGGCTGATAGGAACATTAAACCATTATCTGGAAAAGGGGCCAAATTTGCAGACTTTTCAATTGAGTTGCTGATTCCAAAACAAGCCCCAAATTGGAAATTTAGTATCATAAAGGGCAGTAGCTTTTCAGGAGCTCTCAATGTGAAGTTCTGCAATGTCGCTAGTTAAGGAATCAAAAGCCAGTGTATGTTTTCTCTCAAAACATCTGCTTCTGCACTCAGTGCTTTAGTTTGAGCCAGGCAGAAACCAATCCCTGCCTTGTGTTTTTCAAAAGGGATAGTCACGAGGCTTCCAACTGACTGGTGATATGTATATATATATATATATATATATATATATAACCTGAATTTAATCGTGATGAATTATCAAAGAAACCTAAATTGAGGAACATACTATAAGATAACTAGGCTCTATTTTTCAAACATGCTAACATTATAAAAGATAAAAAGCCTAAGAGACCATTTCAGATAAAAATAGACTGGAAATAAATGACAAGTAAATGTATTATTTCATCCCGAACTGAAGCTTGTACTGATGGAGGAAAAAAAAAATACTATCAAGGGATTGTTAGGAAAAAAAAGTAACAAAGTTGGAACATGGACTACAGTTTAGATAAAAGTGTCTTATCAACGTTGTTGCAATTTGGGTCTTTTCAGAAGCAAATGCTGAGGTAGAAATTATTTAATAGGCATGTAGAATACTAAGTAGGAATCAACACCTGTGGATGGACTGGATGGAGAAACGAACAAAAGATGATGAAGTCTCCATAATAAAGGCTTTACCCATTCCATGGAAAGTTCTGGAGCTGCAGTCCTGGACTGTGGAGCAGGACAGGAACAGGGCTGCATAGCAGCAGGTGAGCCAGCTACGCTCCATCTGTATTTACAGCCACTCCTGCCCAGTCGGTCACTTGCACCACTGCCTGACCTCAGCCTCCCGGCGTTAGATTCTCATCGGAGCACAAAACCTTCTTAAACTGCTTGTGTGAGGGATCCGGGTTGTGTCTCCTCCTGAGAATCCAATGCCTGATGATCTGAGGTAGAGCTGAGAACATGGGCAGCACACCTCAAGTATCACTGTCTCCCATCACCCCCAAATGGGACCATCTAGTTGCAGGAAAACAAGTCCAGGGCTCACCGTGATTCTAGTTATAGTGACTCCTGTGACTGTTTCATTATATGTATGTTACAATGTAACAATAGTGGAGGCAAAGTGCACAAAGAGTCATCTCAAAACCACCCTGCTATCCCATCCCATGGAAAAACTGTCTACCATGAAGATGGTCTCCAAAAAGTTGTGGACTGTTGCTCTAGAGCATATATAACCATTTAGGCTGCATATGACCTCTGTTGGCCAACATACCCCTCTGTCATCTGTGGTTGGATGTGGATCACCCCAGGAAGAGCATGCCCTCGCCCAAGGCTGCTCTCTGCAGGTGAGGCAAACTCTGAAAGAAGTGACTCTTGGCAGACTGCTCACCCACTCCCAGCTGCAAGTTCTTCCCTTCCTTAAAGGGGGGTCTGTTGGAAGCATCTCCATGACCACCACGTTGGTTTTCTTGAATTTAGAGCCAGTACTAAGATGATGTTCAAGAATATTCTTATTTTTAGGACATATATACACAAAAGTATTCATGTCATGTTTGCAAGTATTTAGAGAAAAAGTTTAAAGCAGAAAAATTAAATTCTAAATGGCAAGTGTCAAGCTTATTCAAAATAAACATGTCTGAAATTTTCCTCGAGGTGCTGTATTTCTGTGGTTTCATTTCAAAATGAAGAAATTTCATGATAGAGAAGAATGACTAAAGAAAAGACTTCATTATATTTCATTCCATTTAATAAATTATGAAGGATTTTGTACATAACTCTGTATTATTTAGTATGCAAGGGGTAAACAATCTCCTCCAAAAATGAAAGCGTGACAGGCCAACAGCATATATAGAATGAGTTGACTACAAAATAATAAATAATAAAGGCCTAATAGAGCCAAGAGGGCAAGAATAAGTTTCAGAAAGGACATTTGGGAAAGGTAGCATTTGAATTAGGACTACGAAGAAGATGGAATGGAGCCTTTCCAGGGAGGAAGGCAGCGATAGTACGGAATTCATTCTGCACACATGCACAGGAGCAAGTGGAAAAGAAAACTCTCAATTCTGTTTTGCTACAAATTAAACTATGTATGTAAATGTATACTCAAAGGGGTACATATACTAAGAAAAACATCTATGTTGAATATTTTATATTCTTTAAAGGACTTGGAATTATTAGAAAATTAAAAATACATTTTATTGACTTATGAAATAAGTTTAATTTGTAGACAGATATTGCACCTAAGAACATAAAACCTGCCAGATATTCTGAGTTTGTTAGTCAAGACAATCAAATAAATAAATGAAGGCGTTGACATCCTCATTCTTCCCAGCTAAAGTAAAAAAAGCTGAAAGATAGCACTCACTTTGGGGGAGGAAGTTAATTCCTACAAATAGGAATAGTTTCTGGACTGTATTAACAGTAGCAAGATTGAACAGCACGGACAATTTCTAACAGACTCTGTCACCGTCAGTAAAAAGCCCACAGGTATTTGGTTTCTTGATCTCATGTATATTTTTTTCTTCAACTATAAAGAATATTAAGTGGACTGTCTATCCCATTTCCCTCCTGGGTACAGGTTGCAATAATATTTGTGTTTGATAAAAGGCTTTCTATCTTTCATATGGACATAGTATCTAATTTGTCAAACAATATATTTTGCAATTCTCAACTGAGACATATATCAACGAATGAATAAGTTTGAAATAAAATAAAATGACACTAAAGGAAAAAAAAGCAGAGTGATCCAGAAAGAAAAACATAGTGGGGAGGGGATTTATCTGTTATATATTTTGCTCGCCTCCCTGATATAAACATCCTTAGCACCCTAGTTTTTCATCTTTTCTCATATCCACAATAGATAAAATTCAGGTGTGATAATTCTTGATCTTCTTTTACTAGATATGTAATCAAATACTGACAATTTCCTGGTTTACTATCATCGGAAAAGTGTAGGATTATTGACTAGAACATAGAAAATATATGATCACTGCCTTCTAGGATCTTTCTCCAAAAATTAATGATGCTTTAGATAATTAAATAGTCAACATTCAGTGCAAACAACCATTAGCATAAATCAGATGAGATAGTGAAAAATTCTAACATTTTCTATTTCACCGCAAAATGCATTTATGAAATTATTTTACTCAGAAAAATAATGGGGCAAAAAAGCTACTATATTGCTTATCTTTGAGCTTTTATCTTCTCTGTTTTTCCCTTTCCATGCTGAGTAGCTCTGTGTGTGTTTATATTGTTTATGTGAAAAATCTAAAATATTTAACTGTCATTGGGCCTCTAGAAAGGGAAATATGACCTTCAACTAGTATTTCCTTCTAGTGAGATGTAATTACACAATATAGGACATAATTGTATCACAACTACATAGAGAGAGACATGTATATAGATATATATAAAACTTAAGTTCAGGCTGGGTGTAGTGGCTCACACTTGTAATCTCAGCATCTGGGAGGCTGAAGCAGAAGGATCCCTTAAACTCAGGATCAGTCTGAGATTAGAGTGAGATCTCAGGCAGTGAGATGAGCCTGAGCAAGAGTGAGATCTCATCTGTACTAAAAACAGAAACCAGCTGGGCATCATGGCGTGTGCCTGTAGTCCCAGCTACTCGGGAGACTGAGGCAGGGAGATCCCTTGAGCTCAGGAGTTCAAGACCAGCCTGAGAAAGATCCCCTGTCTTTCTCTACTAAAATAAAATAAAATTACTAAATAGTCTACTAAAATAAGAAAAATTAGCTAGGCTGGTGGTAGGTGCCTGTAGTCCCAACTACTTGGGAGGCTAAGGCAAAAGCATAGCTTGAGCCCAGGATTTTGAGGTTGCAGTGAGCTATGATGCCACAGCATTCTATCTAGGATGACAGAGTGAAACTCTATTTCAAAAATCCAAAAACCACCACCACAACAACAAACAAACAAACTTAAGTTCAATAAAGAATTTTGAAAAACAATACTGAATTTTCAATCTATTAACTGATATCCACTTTCAAACTAGCCTCATGTTTTAATTGATCATTTATTTATAAATTTGTTCTTCACGTAATTGTAGATCCTTGGTGAGCCACAATAAATGTGGAAACATCACAGAGCTTTTCTTTTCCGACAGAAGAAAGCTTAGTCAGCAAAACAGACTGGCATTAACGCTTTTGGCACACGTAGAGAGAACTCCTACCGTGACAGATACTATGAGGTGATTCTGGTAAGTGTCTGAGCATCCGGTAGGTATCCTAAGACCCGAGCAGGACTTACTGGACGTCAGAAAGGATTCTGTGCAAGAGGATGACTGTTCAGGAAGAAGAGGAGGGTGAACCTTTACGTCCTACCTAGTGCATAGCAGGCACTGTCCTATCTGCTTTCCACGCGTTTGCTTATTTAATTCTCACAACCCTAGATCAACACTATTACCCCTGATTTACAAAGGAGGCAATGAATGCCTTCGAGACATCACCTCATTCCCTCCAACTCACAGTGGTGAAGCCAGGAATCACCCTTTGGCTTGCCCGACTCCAGTTCCTATAAAGCATATAGTCACATTGCCCGTGTTCAGGAACTGTATTTAATGGATGAGAGAAATGCGGTGATTTGTAGAGCCTTTTACAAGTATGTCGAGGAGGACCGGGGTAGCAAACCGAGGGCAATCGTTCGGGGAAGTGGAAGAGGAGAAGAGAATACGTGACCAATTATTTGAACAGGGCTGGAAGGATGCCTAGAGCAGAGAGAGGGGGGAAATCAAGACGATCCTCGTGGGAGCCACGGAAGGGAACAGCCAGGACCGGACTGAGCTGCCAGCTGCAGGTGAGGCTCCCCAGAGGCGCAGGAGAGCCCCCAACTTTGGCAGTGGCTGTTTATTGAGGGGATACACAACAGGTGCGAAGAGTGCTAAGTAATGACGTGCAGGAGCTCCATGCTCAAGGACAGCACAGAAAGGACACTGCGTGCTCTTTCTCCACAACTCCGACAATGAAGTACCCTGAGATGCTTATGGCTTAATAGCTGCTTACTGTCGAGGGACCGATCTTACCTCACTCTGGATCACTGAGTTACTCGGGGGCTTGCCTCCAAATTGCAAGGTATCTCTCGGCTTGCCAGGAGACCATCTTGCTCTCCGCGTTCCCTTTGACATGTGTGAAGAACCGGTGACGGTCCTTGCAAGCGTGATGTTCTTTCCTCCACAGTCCTAATGATCCAGATTTTAGAAAATTGCATTCTGTGATGCTATTAAAGGGAAAACAATCACAAAAGAGGAGAAAGATTGCAAGAGAAGACAGCTTTTGTTTTTTGTCCATTAAGTTTGTAGTTTAAGTTAAGCAGAAATGTAATCATCAGGGCCATTATTAAAAATTTTTATTATTTATTACTGGAAATATCAAGTATCAAGTTACTCAGCTAAATACATAGAGAAACATCATAAAAGGAACCTCACTAAATCCTGCCTCTATTCCATATCTCCTCAATATGACCAGCTAGCAAAAGAGAACTTGAACTGTGGCTCAAAGGAGTAGGGTGTTGGCCCCATGTGCCGGAGGTGGCGGGTTCAAACCCAGCCCCGGCCAGAAACTGCACACACACAAAAGAAATACCACACTGTAAATATCTACTATTCCTGGTCTTTAATGAGCCTGTCTATTTAAAAAATTGATATGATTTCTAATTAGCAGTTCAGATTCATTTCAGAGAACGTAAGCATCAGAAATCACCATCAGGTCCAAAGTTACTGTCCTCTCCGAGGGCCTCATCAAGCAAATTTAAAATGAATTAAATTTTCTGTGATTAATAATATCAACATTTGTGGAATTTTTCAAGAAAACATTTTTGTTTATTACCATGTATAGGGAAATAAGCAAAAATTGCTTCTAGCTGTGTTTTGTGGTTGCAATATTATGTTTGGATGCAAACAGGAGAGCTATAAATTTAGCTTTGATAATATAATTTAACTAAGTAAGTAGTTTATATATTCAGCCATATTAGTTATTAACAGAAGAGAAAATATAATGTTGATTTTATACTTTGAGAGTATGTCCTCATTACCAAAATTCTCTTTTCTTCAATTAAATAATTAGAATCGCATTAATTAATTAAATCAGGTTATGTCCAAACTCATTTATTAATATAATTTTGCACACTTTTTTCTGCAGTGTTTATACTCCAACAATAACATAGCTGAAACCCTGCTCTCCTAAGATAAATTAAGGAAGCTTTTGTTTATGCTTTTCTAGTTATAAAACAACGTCTTTGCCTGTCATCAAACCATACCTGGTATTGGAACTCAGCAGATGAGAAGACAGCTGAGATTCCCAAGTGTGGCATATTGTCCGGGGTGGTGTTTTGAGGTTTCCCTATATAAAGCACAGCTTTGTGTTAATATACTGTCTATCATCCCAGTGATAACCTTACAAACGGACTTGTGCTTGATAAGAGTACTGTAGGACCTATTGATAAGATTCACCATCTGTGGTTATGGAGGATACAGTCACACATCATTTAATGATAGGGATGGTTCTGAGAAATGTGTCATTAGGTGATTTTGTCATTGTGCATACATCATAGCACGCCTTTACACAAAATCTGCCTGGCCTAGTCCAGCCTTGTGAGATGGACTATTGCTCCTAGGCTACTCACCCGCACAGCATGTTACTGTACTCAATAATGAAGGTTGTTGGCTGGCGCGGTGGCTCACGCCTGTCATCTTAGCACTCTGGGGGCTGAGGTGGGCAGATCTCTTGAGCTCAGGAGTTCAAGACCAGCCTAAGTAAGAGCAAGACCCCCATCTCTACCAAAAAAAAAATAGAAAAATTAGCTGGGTATTGTGGCAGGCACCTGTAGTCCCAGCTACTTAGGAGGCTGAGGCAAGAGGACTGCTGAAACCCACAAGTTTGGCGTTGCTGTGAGTTATGATGCCACTGCACTCTACTGAGGGCAACAAAGTAAGACTCTATCTCAAAAAATATATAAAATAATAATAAAATGACAATGTAGGCCATTGTTACACAATGGTATTTGTGTATCTAAACATATCCAAATGTATCTAAATACAGAAAAGGTGCAGTAAAAATGCAGTATTATAATCTGAGGGGACCATCATCCTGCTGTAGACCCAAACATGCTGATGCCCCACATGACTGTATTTAATTTATTATACTCATTGGTTTATTTGGATATTGCTGGACAAAAGTAAAAGTTTATAGTATTATTGGAAGTCCTTTCTAACTTTGCTGCCCTTCCCTCCCCATTGAGCAGAATTTGGCATGGTCACTTCCCGGAAGTAGCTTGAGAACTTTCCCTGGTTTAAGGGCTTCAATATGATAGTGCAATCGCTTGGTTTTTAAAAAAAAATTGGTGATAAAAGTATTAATCATTTCATATGTGAGATCATACTATGAAATGTAATGACTGACACTATGTCATTGTATTAAGGGCAGTGCCATTTACATAACAATGAATAAACAAATAATTACTGAATGCTTTAAAAACTTACAGGAAAAGTAGACCACAGCAGGGTATTTCCCTTTATGTGTCTTAACTGGGTGGCCCTATTGTCTGGCTTCTGGCTTCTTCGATTCCTGCCATGTTAATGGGGTTAGCACCCTCTCCTATCACTACCACCTGAATCCAGGGTTCGTAAGTGCACTCTATGATGTTTGCCCAATGACAAAATCACCTAGACCTAATTTTTATGTATTAAGGACGAATAAAGAAAGCAACCTGGCCTGGCGCGGTGGCTCATGCCTGTGATCCCAGCACTCTAGGAGGCTGAGGCGGGCAGATCTCTTGAGCTCAGGAGTTCAAGAGCAGCCTGAGCAACAATGAGACCCTGTCTCTACTAAGAGAAAAACTGGCCAAGCATTGTGAGGGGTCTGTAGTTCCAGCTACGAAGGAGGCTGAGGCAAGAGGATAACTTGATCCCAGGAGTCTGAGGTTGTTGTAGCTCTTGACACCCTGGCACTTTCTCCAAAGCGACTGACATAGTGAGACTCTGTCTCCAAAAAAAGAAAAAAGAAAAAAAAGGAGGCAATCTTATTAGCTTGAACTAAAAAACCTCTTCAACTTCTATTTATAAATCTGGCTTTGAGTTTTCTCCCTTCTCCCACTGGATGGCCAATCAGTCAACAATAATGTATTTTTGAAGAGATGGATTATTCAGTATTGAATAGCACTGCTTATAAGGATGCAACATAGTAGGTCAGAGTACTTATATTTCTTCTCTGAACCCTATAAGCATAAGGTGAAGGGATGCCCCCTGTCTTCTGGTCAATATCCAATCTATAATCTCAATCTTATATACACACATTTCTGGGAAACAGAATACACTTCTATGCACATTCATCTTATGAGAACAAATATTTTTCTTTTAAACTTTGAATTGTTTATTTTTATTTATTTTAAAATAGCTTTTCTTATCCTGAACCTGACATCTTGAAATTTCTTATCCCTTATAATTTAAAATCCTACTTTCTTTTTTTTTTTTAATTCCACTTTTTTTTTTTTTTTATTGTTGGGGATTCATTGAGGGTACAAGAAAGCATGTTACACTAGTTGCACTTGTTGGGTAAAGTCCCTCTTACAATCAAGTTTTGCCCCCAAAAGGTGTGGCACACACCAAAATTTTCACTTGTTTTTGCCTATCTTTTTGATGATTAAAGCCCTTACACATTGATGGGGGAACTTTTCATTAATTTGTCA
>CAUYRH010075980.1:0-18542 GCA_963574655.1 Perodicticus potto | reverse complement strand
ATTTATTTATAAAATGGAAAATGGAGAGAGAAAAATCATTTAAAATATGGAACATAAAGGCCGGACAACTGCTGAGGAGTCACCTGTGCCTCGGTGTCTCCTTCACTTTGCACTTGGGACTAAATGTGGAACCCCCATTCCCTATGCCTAGGTCAATTTCATGTGAATTTCCTGGGCCTCAATTCCGTAAATGGACTGTGTCCATTCATTGATGCATTCATTCACTTTGCCCCGAAGGGGACTATGTTCGTTCATTGATACATTCATTCACCTTCCAAATAAATAAATAAATAAATTTAAAAAATAATAATAAAATAAAATAAAATATGGAACATTTGGAGTACAAGGTAGGAAGATCTAGGCTAATAAGGGGAAAAAAAAATCCTTGATCCTTAAATTAGAAAAGTAAGAAAAAAAGGGCTTGGGTGGTGCCTGTGGCTCAGTGAGTAGGGCGCTGGCCCATAAGCAGGAGGTGGCGAGTTCAAACCCAGCCCCAGCCAAAAACTGCAAAAAAAAAGAAAAAGAAAAAGAAAAAAGGGCTCAGTGCTCACAGCACAGTGGTACAGCACCAGCCACATACACTAAGAATGGTGGGTTCAAAACTGGCCTGGGCCAGCTAAACAACAATGACAACTGCAACAAAAAATAGCCAAGTGCTGTGGCGGGCGTCTGTAGTCCCAGCTACTTGGGAGGCTGAGGCAAGAGAATTGCTTAAGCCCAAGAATTTGAGGTTGCTGTGAGTTGTCATGCCATGGCACTCTACCAAGGGGGATACAGTGAGACTCTGTCTCCAAAAGAAAAAAGAAAAAGAAAGAAAGAAAATAAGAAAAGGGTATCTCAGATGACTAAATTCTCCAAGTATTCCTTAAACTGCCAGTGGGTTCAATAATACTACAGAATGCTTCATAAACAACCCTGCTCTGAGAAGTCACACCTTGGCTTCTCCCTGGGTTTTGTCCTGACAATCCACTGACCCTATTTTCTTAACTCCAAACTGGGAACCACTCTGTTCATCTGGCAGCAAACAAAATGTCAACTGTAGCTGTCCCGACAGCTCTAGGATATAAGTTCATGGGACCCTCTAGATAGCAGTCATCCCTGTAAGCTTTGCGCCTCATTCCCATCCTAACCACTGACCTTTTTTTTTCCTACCTGACTTCCACTTCAGGCTTGTTGTGTCGTTCCACCACTTGGGAGGAGAAGTTTTCCAAGCAGAGGGCAGCCTGCAGTGTGGCCCGCACGGCACTCAGGTAGGGGCGGAGAGTGGCAGTCTGCAGGGAAAAACCCAAGAGGTAGGGAAGATCAAAATCTGCCTCTCCAAAAGCACTGTCCCCTAGTCTGGCGCCCAGGGAGCCAGGAAGTACTGAGGGCACCCAGCTCTCAGACACTACAGTGAATAGAAGAGATACTTTCAAGATCCCTTTCTGGCTCGGCGCCTGTGGCTCAACGGGCTAAGGCACCAGCCACGTACACCTGAGCTGGCAGGTTCGAATCCAGCCCGGGCCCGCCAAACAATAATGACGGCTGCAACCAGAAAATGGCCGGGCGTTGTGGTGGGTGCCTGTAGTTCCAGCTATTTGGGAGGCAGAGGCAGGAGACTCGCTTGAGCCCAGGAATTGGAGGTTGCTATGAGCTGTGATGCCACAGCACTCTATCCAGGGTGAGAGCTTGAGGCTCCGTCTCACAAAAAAAAAAAAAAAAATCCCTTTCAGTCTAAGTCTAGTACAATGGTTCTTAACAGGGTACAATTTTGCCTGCCAAGAAACGTGTGGTAATGTAAGAACATTTTTGATTGTCATGACTTGGGGAGGAGGAAGGTACTATGGGCACTGAGGGGATAAATATCCCCTAAACATCCTACCATGCACAATAAAGAATTATCTAGCCCCAATTGTCAATAGTACTAAGGCTGAGAAACCCTGGTCTAGAAGCATACAGGTCAATGAGTGTCCTTTATCTATTAAGCCGACAAACAGGTCTACTGTTTGCCAGGGACTGAGCTAGCTGGGAAATCAAAGATGATTACGACCATCTCTGGCTCAGCTCCTGTAGCTTAACGGGTAGGGCAAAAGCCACATACACTGGAGCTGGAAAGTTCGAACCCAGCCCGGCCCTGCCAAACAACAATGACAACTACAACGAAAAAATAGCTGGTGTTGTGGCAAGTGCCTATACTCCCAGCTACTTGGGAGGCTGAGGCAAGAGAATTGCTTAAGCTCAAGAGCTCGAGGTTGCTGTGAGCTGTGATGCCACGGCATTCTACTGAGGGCAACAGCTTGAGGCTCTGTCTCAAAAAAGAAAAAAAAAAAAAAGGCCATCTCCATCAAGTAACACAACTGGGTGGAAGATACAGAGAAAATTACAATAATACAAAGGGAGAAAGAAATGTAAAATGTTTAGATTTACAAATAATCTGTATTTGCACAGGAAAATGGCTTTGAATTGAAGATGGAAATAAAATTAGGAGGATTTTACGAGAAAAAAGTAGAATGAAGACATTCCTAATAAAAGGATCAGCCTCTACATACGCTGGTCAGTTCCTTATATTAACCAAGTTCTTCTTTCACCTGAGGGCTTTGCATCTATTTATGCTGAACCATCCATCTGTAGGATTTTCTCCTCTTTCTCTCTGCCTAAGTCATACTTCAGATCTCAGTATATTAGGGACAGCCTCTTCCTTCCTCAGAGAGACCTTTCTTGACTTCCCCCTTCATAGCAGTTATTACAATTTACAATGACACATCCTCCAAGCTAGGCGTTTTTTATGAAGTGATTTCTCTGTCACAGTCAAGAGGCCATGTCTATATTATTCCCATCTATATAGCCTACACCTAGCTCACCTAACACATTATCTTACTCATTTTCTGTAGAATAAATGAATGGAAGAAATAACATAAGCAAGATTGGCTGGGCCTGGTGGCTCATACCTGTAATCCCAACACTCCAGGAGGCCAAGGCAGGAGAATCACCTGAGCTCAGGAGTTCAAGACCAGCCTGAGCTAGAGGGAGACTCCCATCTCTAAAAATAGCCAGGCATTGTGGCAGGCACCTATAGTCTCATCTACTTGGGAGGCTAAGGCAAGAGAATCACTTGAGCCCAAGAGTTGGAGGTTGCTGTGAGATATGATGCCATGGCACTCTACCAAGGGTGACAAAGCGAGACTCTATCTTAAAAAAAAAAAAAAAAGTTCTGGAAGTAGTAATGAACACAATGTTTGTGTACAGGGGAAGCAGTTTAGATTCAATAGTTGAGGCTGTAGTGGTAGATTGGGGTAAGATCATGGGGAATCTTGATTGCCACGTTATTCACTTTAGCTTTTCGTTTAAGGGGATAAGAACTGTTGGGGCTTTCTGAGGAGGAAGTTACATGACTGTGGCTACATGGTGGCTCTGTGACAAACAGACTAAAGAGGGAAGTGAGACATAAAGCAGAGAGGGACAAGCAAGGATACCACAGGGGGTGGACTGACAGATGTAGAGGATAATGCAATTGAAAAGTAACTCTCGGGCGGCGCCTGTGGCTCAGCGAGTAGGGAGCTGGCCCCATAAACCGAGGGTGGCAGGTTCAAAACGGCCCCAGCCGAACTCTAAAACAAAAAAATAGCCGGGTGTTGTGGCGGGTGCCTGTAGTCCCAGCTACTTGGGAGGCTGAGGCAAGAGGATCGCCTAAGCCCAAGAGCTGGAGGTTGCTGTGAGCTGTATGACACCACGGCACTCTACCGAGGGCCATAGAGTGGGACTCTGTCTCTAAAAAAAAAAAGAAAAAGAAAAATAACTCTCAACAAACTGTGTTCCATCCATACAATGAAATACTACTGGCTAGCCGCCTGTAGGTCAATGGTTAGAGCACCGTCCTGTGCACTGGGGTTCACAGGTTCGAGACGAGCCTGAGTCACAACAAGATCCTGTATCTACTAAAAATACAAAAAACTGAGGCAAGAGGATCGCTTGAACCCAAGAGTTGGAGGTTTCTGTGAGCTATAATGTTGCCATGACATTCTACCCAGTCTCAAAAAAAAAAAAAAAAAAAAGACTAACTACTAATACATACAACATGAATGACTCTCAAACGTTGTTAAGGTAAGCTGCACTAAAAAGCTGACAGGAACTTGAGAGAACCTCTTGTGGTGATGAAGATTACTTTATTTTGATTCGAATAGTGGTTATGTGACTTTTTTTTTTTTTTTTTTAAGAAAATGAGTCTCACTATGTTGCCTAGGCTGGAGTGCAGTGGCTCTTCACAGGTGTGATCACAGAACACTGCATTCTCTAACTTTTGGGCTCAAGCAGTCTTCCAGCCTCAGTTTCTGCTCCTGGGCATGTTTTGGTCAACACTCATAGATGGCAAACCTTAAAAACAGTGAATTTTCAGGTGGCTAGACTTGTGTGATCTGCCCTTTCATGAATAAAAGTCTTATGTAATACCTCAATAAATGTAAACTTATTAAAAAAAGAAGCGTGAGGGAAGACAGGAGCAAGAGCAAGTTTAAACAAGAAGATGAGTTTTGACCTAGAGGCCTAATTTCAGGGTGTCTTCAAGATATCCAGGCGAACTTTGAAAGAGAGCGGAAAAGGGCAGATTGGGGAGTCACCAGAAAGCACAAGATCATCAAACCGTGGAGATGAGACAGGTATTACTAGCGACAGTGAAAAGAGGGGAGGTGGTAAACCAAAGTCACAACTCCCAGGAATGCCCACATATTCAAAAAAGAGAATTTCCAGAAAGAGAGGCCTCAGCATATCAGAGATTACACACGCAGCAAGGCAGACAGTTTACTTCTGACCAGGAAAGGGCTGGAGTGGAGGCCACACAGGGACCCTTCAGTGGGGTAAAAGCAAGGCTAGAGGAGTGGGGATGAGGAAGTGTAGACGCCTAGCTTGGAAAACTATGCGGTCCAAAAGGCGGGGAAGGACAAGGGGGCGTATTCAGTAAAGCTCTGCTCCGGGTGGGGAGGCGGCCCTCCTGCCTGCCCCTGCAGCCCGACGCCCGGCTGTAAGGCCCCCTACGGGCCTTCAAAGCGCCCCAAGCAAGTCTTTGGGACCCCACCGCCGGCACCCTCCCTGCTTCGGGAATATTCCCCACCCGCCTCAGAGACCCGACTAGGAAGCCACCCTAGGCCCGCTTCTTACCAGCGACCACCCAGCTCGCCCCTTCCTCACTTGGGGCCCCCACCCCATCTTCTTTCTCCCACCCTCCTCGTGCTCCCGCCCCCAGCCCGCATTCCCCCGCTCCAGGCCTCTGCTGCAAAGCCGCCCGCTCCCGACCCCCGGCCTGGACACGGAACAGTGGGGGGACCCCGCCGGGGCTGCGGTCTCTCACCATCGCGGGCGCTGGCTGGGCCGGAAAGCGGAAGTACGGAAGTGGCCAGCTCCGCGACGGCCCTTTCGCGAGAAGCGCAGGCGCAGTTGCGCCCGGACTTCCGGGCAGTACCATCTTTACCTTGAGTGGGGGAGGCAGACCCTGGGAACACACGGAACCTCAGGCAATCTGCTTCCAAGGATTGATTTGGTATTCTAAACTCTTTAAATCGAAGTATTGCTCAAGCTTCGTCAGGCTTCCAGGAAGCCCTCGCTTGTGCCTTCGGGTTGCTTGTCGCCTTTTCCACAACTTGGTCACTCCGGTCTTGCCATGGTACAGCCCGACCTCTGGCGGGCACCAAATTAGGACAAGCCAAGGCGGAGGCGGAGCCTTGGCTTCTTCCGGTTCTGCTCCCCAATCCCGTCTCCGGCCCCGCCTACCCGCAGCCCTCGGGGCTCGGCCGGGCTCCCCGCCGCGCCGCGAGCTGGGCTGCCGAGCCCCGCCCCGCCAGTCCCCGGGTGTTCCCTAGTGTCCGCCGCGGCACACTCCCGTACCCCTCTCCAGTGAGCTCGCTTGAACCCGCCCCCCACTACCGTGGGCTCGTCCTCGCCGCCTCCCCACCCCCGCGTCAGCTGAAGGAGGCTCGCCCATAGCCAGTTCCCGACCGGAACTCCCCGCCCCCTCCAGTCCCCGGGGCCGTCGGAAGCTGCAGTCGGGAGGTAGAGGGGGCGGGAGCGGCGTTAGCGTGTTCCCTAGAGGACGGGGACGCTGAAGGCGGGACTTTGGGATGAGCTCCGGGTGGGGCCAGCCATTAAGCAGTCCCCCTTTTTCTGTGCCAGGCACTGAATTGGGCTCTTGACGGGCATCATCTCTTAATCCTCAGAACATCCCAGGGAGGTAGGTACTGTTGTTATCCACGTTTTAGAGAATCAGACTTTTTGTGTGGAAACACACTGAGACTTCTTTTGTTCCCATTTTACAGATGGAAAAAACGAGACTCGGAAAGGTTAAATAACATGTTCAGGGGCACATAAATGGAGAATGGTAAAGCCTGGGCTTGAACTCAGGTCTGTCTGGCTTACCAGCCAACGTTCTAAACCATTGTTAGGGACATAAAAAGGGGGGGCAAGGTGAGTGGGGTGAGACAAGGTGAGGCTGGGAGGCACAGAGAACGTTGTAAGAATGACCCGCATTTGGAACTCAGACGTTTTGCAGGACCTAAGAGGAGTGGAACAGAAGGGAAGAGCATCAAAAGACAACATAGGGTGGTGCCTATGGTTCGAGGAGTGGGGTGCTGGCCCCATATACTGGAGGTGGTGGGTTTAAGCCCAGCCCCAGCCAAAACTGCAAAAAAAAAAAAAAACACATAATGGTATATCATGGTGATTCGGTGATTGGGAGTGTGGATTCAAGACTACTAAGGTTCTTGGCACCTGTGGCTCAAGCGGCTAAGGCACCAGCTACATACACTTAAGCTGGTGGGTTCGAATCCAGCCTGGACCTGGCAAGCAACAATGATGGCTGCAACCAAAAAATAGCTAGGCCTTGTGGCGGGCACCTGTAGTCCCAGCTACTTGGGAGACAGAGGCAGGAGAATCCCTTGAGCCCACAAGTTGGAGGTTGCTGTGAGCTGTGATGCTACAGCACTCTACTCAGGGCAACAGCTTGAGGCTGCATCTCAAAAAAAAACTACTAGGGTTCAAATTGCATCTCAGAAGCTTAGGCATGTACCCACCCTTAGAGTCTCAGTTTCTTTCTCTGTAAAAAAGGGATCACAGTGGTCCCTGCTTGTGGAGTTGGGTGAGGAATTCAATGAGAAGCTGGTAAAATGCTGTGCCTAGTTTGATAGACAGCAGATACCTTGTGCATGGGAACTGTGCTGTCAGCTTTGTCAGTAAGAGTACTGATTTTTGGCTTACTTATTGAGGCTGTCCCTGGAGAGAAGAGACCCTTGGGATTTTCTCATGCCACTTTGTCTCCCACCAACGGCCCTCTCTTCTCCAGCTCCACAGAATCCCATATTCTGGGCCATGAGTGAGTTGAAGGACTGCCCATTGCAGTTCCATGACTTCAAGTCTGTGGACCACCTGAAGGTCTGTCCCCGCTACACGGCAGTGCTGGCTCGCTCTGAGGATGATGGCATTGGCATCGAGGAGCTGGACACCCTGCAGCTGGAGCTTGAGACCCTCCTCTCTTCTGCCAGCCGGCGGCTGCGTGTGCTTGAGGCTGAAACCCAGGTGATACCCCAAAGAGGGGATGTCACTAAGGATGGACTGTGATGGGGCGGCGCCTGTGGCTCAGCAAGTAGGGCGCCGGCCCCATATACCGAAGGTGGTGGGTTCAAACTCGCCCTCGGCTGAACTGCAAAAACAGAAAAATAGCTGGGCGTTGTGGCGGGCGCCTGTAGTCCCGGCTACTCCGGAGGCTGAGGCAAGAGAATCGCTTAAGCCCAGGAGGTGGAGGTTGCTATGAGCTTGTGACGCCACGGCACTCTACCGAGGGCGATAAAGTGAGACTCTGTCTCTGCAAAAAAAAAAAAAAAGGATGGTCTGTGATGAGTTAAGGGTTGGGTCATTTAGTTAGCCCTGTCTGCTGAGACCTGTGGTACAGGGGCTTGTGGAGAGAGAGAGATCCAAACTGGCTTGTGTGACACATGAAATACACAAGAATATGCATGATTCTCATAAATTGAAAAATTTACAATTCACTTAGCTTGTATTGGCTCATCCATCCTCCACTGTGTTCTGGGTACTGACCACTAGAGAGAGGTAACTAGGACAATTTTGGCCATCAAGGAACTTGCCAACTAAAGGGAGAGGGTGGTCAGGCAAATGCCAAGTGATAGGGTTAGAAGTACTGGAGAACTGAAATGAGGAGACCTGGATTTGAATCCTGGCCTAAGCATTTGCTAGTATTGCTGTTAGCTAGCTGTGTGACTTTAAGAAAGTTACTTCATCAGCTCTGAGTATCTGCAAAGTGGGCTGAATAATAGGACCTACTTTAGAGCTTTTGTGAGGATTAAAAGAATTTTTGCAAAGGCTCAGACCAGTGACACTAAGTAAGGGTTTCCAATGTTATTTATTATTACTACTATATTTTTATTCACTGCATAAATTTCCCCTGAGCCCTGTGTGCCAGGTGCTATGCTAGATTCTGTGTAACAGAGATGGTTAAGATAAACTTCCTGGTCTTTGGGTAGCTTATAGTCTAGTTGAAGAGACAAGGTGTGCTGCTCATTCCACTGTAGCCAAACAACACAGTTGGGTCTACAGTGGCAGCAAGAAATGCTAAAGACTTATAGAAGAAGGAGATGCCATTTCAGCTGGATCTAAAAAGATAAAGAGAATTAACTTATGGTCTTTGGGAATCCATGGAAGCTTTTTGAGGAGAGCTACGGGACAATAAGTTGCATTTTAGCATCTGAGACTCAGGGTAACTGAAACAGGGAAAGCTTCCCAGTTGTCATTTTTGAAATGAAAGTTTGCTTAGAGGCTGCCTGCCTTTGCCAAAAAGTTACCACAAGCCTCTTTTCCCAGGGCCAACACACACGGGCGTGTGGTCATTTATTTGATCCTCTACTAAACAGTATGTGACTGACTCAGGTATACAAAAGTCCAACAGTATAAACAAGTGAATGGGATGATAAGTATATGAATAAGATCCTAAGAGACAGAGATGCAGAAAAGGAGTTGAGTTTTGAAGGATCAGTAGGAGTTTGCTAAGTAAAAAGGGGATGGGGAAAGACCTTGGAGCTTTCTTGGATTTTAGATCTTAATTTTTTCATTAAAGGAAAGAGTTGTCCTGTGTCTTACCTTCTCCTCAGCAATTGTCTCTGTAAATTTCAGATCCTCACTGACTGGCAAGATAAAAAGGGTGACCGAAGATTCTTGAAGCTGGGTCGAGACCATGAACTTGGAGCTCCCCCCAAACATGGGAAGCCCAAGAAGCCAAAGCTGGAAGGGAAGGCAGGACATGGGCCAGGCCCTGGCCCTGGGCGGCCCAAATCCAAAAACCTTCAGCCCAAGATTCAGGAATATGAATTCACTGATGACCCCATTGATGTGCCACGGATCCCCAAGAATGATGCCCCCAACAGGTTCTGGGCCAGAGAACATAGAGGGGAACATTGGGATTCTGGCGATGGAGGCTCAGGCCCCCAGGGCTGAGGCTGGTGGGGTAGAGGGGTACCCAGTCAGGATCCGTTGCTTCTTGCAGGTTCTGGGCTTCAGTGGAGCCCTACTGTGCTGACATCACCAGTGAGGAGGTGCGCACACTAGAGGAGCTGCTGAAACCCCCAGAAGATGAGGCTGAACATTATAAGGTAGCAACTCTGGGCCTTTAGATGTGGTGGAGAACAAGAGGGCTCAGAGGTGCCTCAGAATTAAAGATAACAAAACACGTATCATCTTCCTCCACCCCACCCAGTTTCCCGTCTGTTCCATCAACCCCCATCTAGGCTCAAACTCTTAGCTTTCTCATTGTACTGACTTTCCTCTACCACAGCCAAATCGTCACCTTATTCCCAAGGAAGTCTGCTCTTTTCCCCTCATCTCCATCCCCTCTGCTTTGGATCAAGCTTTCATCCAAACATCCTCTTTATTCTCTCCCTGCTCTTAGGCTTCTAGAGGTTTCTGGCTTCTCTTACCCACAGGATCAAGTTCAAGTGTCTCTGTCCTTGGTGGCACATCCCTAACATCTCTCCAGTTCCCTTGGCCACACCTGCCCTCACTGCTGCATTTACCAATCCCACCAAATACCTTGCCCTTACTACAGGCTCACACAGGTCCTTGCTAGTCTCTGGGTCTCAAAGCAAACTCTTCTCCCCTTGACACACTTCACTCACCCTTTAAACCCCTGATCTCATGTAACTTTCACCAAGACACCTTTTCTGATTGTTTACCAGAAAGTTGATCTCTCCTTTGTGATGCCACAGCACTTTGATCTACCTCTTTCAGCTCAGTTACCTAAATTTTTTAAAAATTTACTTGGAAGCTCGATGCCTGTGGCTCAACGGGCTAAGGCGCCAGCCATGTACACCTGAGCTGGCGGGTTCGAATCCAGCCTGGGCCTGCCAAAGAACAATGATGGCTGCAATCAAAAAATGGCTGGGCGTTGTGGCAGGCACCTGTAGTCCCAGCTACTTGGGAGGCAGAGGCAGGAGACTTGCTTGAGCCCAGGAATTGGAGGTTGCTGTGAGCTGTGATGCCACGGCACTCTATCCAGAGTGATAGCTTGAGGCTCTGTCTCAAAAAAAAAATTTACTTGGAAAAGTGGGCTGGGCATGGTGGCTAATACCTGTAGCCCCCTGGGAGGCAGGTGGATCACTTGAAGGTGGGAATGAGCTGATTGTACCACTGTGCAATCTGTGACAGAATGAGACCTTGTCTCAAAAAGAAAGAAAGGGGCGGCGCATTTGGCTCGGGGTTGGGTACCAGCCCAATTTACCGTGGGTGGCGGGTTTGAACCCAACCCCGGCAAAACTGCAAAAAAAAAAAAAAAAAGAAAGGGAAAAAAAAGTAGTTGTAATTCACACAGGGTACATGCAGTAGTAAATTCTAAGCAATACAAAAGATAATTTTGGCAGGACATGGTGGCTCATGCCTGTAAATCCTGGCACTCTAGGACGCCGAGGCAGGTGGATTGCCTGAGCTCAGGAGTTTGAGACCAGCCTGAGCTACAGGGAGACCCTGTCTCTTAAAAAAAATAACTAGGGGGCGGTGCCTGTGGCTCAAAGGAGTAGGGTGCCAGCCCCATATACAGGAGGTGGCAGGTTCAAACCCAACCCCTGCCAAAAACTGAAAAAAAAAAAAAAAATTGGGGCAGCGCCTGTGGCTCAAAGGAGGAGGTTGCTGGCCCCATATGCCAAAGTGGTGGGTTCAAACCCAGCCTCGGCCAGAAACTGAAAAAAATAAATAAATAACTGGGCGTTGTCATGGGCGCCTCTAATCCCAGCTATTTGGGAGGCTGAGGCAAGAGGATCAGTTGAGCCTAAGAGTTTGAGGTTTCTGTGAGCTGTGATACCACCACACTCTACCAAGAGTGACAAATTGAGACACTGTCTCAAAAAAAAAAAAAAAAAAAGCTCAGTGCCTGTAGCACAGTGGTTATGGCACCAGCTGCATACACCAAGGGTGGCAGGTTCAAACCCAGCCTGGACCAGCTAAACAACTGCAACAAAAAAATAGCTGGGGGGAAAAAAATAGCTGGGCATTGTGGTGGGTGCCTATAGTCCCAGCCACTTGGGAGGCTGAGGCAAGAGAATTGCTTGAGTCCAAGAGTTTGAGGTGGTTGTGAGTTGTGACGCCACAGCACTCTACTGAGGACAACATAGTGAGACTGTCTCAAAACAAAAAAAGGTAATTTCTTTAGAGGCGATAGCTTTGACCCAAGTCATGTATGTACAGAATTTTACACCTTATACATTGGGAATTTTTCCATATTGATTTCTGTGTGTGTTTTTCTTTATGTGCTTGTCTGCCTTAGTACATTATGCATGTGGAGATTTTATTTTTCTTGATACAGTGTCTCACTCTGTCCCTAGGCTACAGTGCTGTGGTGTCAGCCTACTTTATAGCAACTTCAAATTCCTGGGCTCAAGCAATTCTCCTGCCTCAGCCTCCCGAGTAGTTGGGACTACAGGCGCCTGCTGCAATGCCCAGTTAATTTTTTCTGTTTTTAGTAGCGATAGGGTCTCACTCTTGCACAGGCTGGCCTCAAACTTCTGAGCTCAAGGGATCCTCCTGCCTTGGACTCCCAGAGTGCTAGGATTACAGGAATGAGCCACTTCACCCAGTCTGCCTGTAGAGATTTTATCTTCTTTATCCGGTCTAACATGTACCTGGCATCATCCTTGACCTTGGTCTAGGGACTGGGGAGACAGATTAATGAAGGAATAAGGGAATGAACGAAAAGCTTATTGGCAATGCCCAGGTGCACTCCAGGCATGGCCAGCCATTGCTTACCCGCTGGGAGCCGGGTGCCATCTCTTCCACAGATCCCACCTCTGGGGAAGCACTACTCCCAGCGCTGGGCCCAGGAGGATCTGCTGGAGGAGCAGAAGGATGGGGCCCGGGCAGCGGCTGTGGCTGACAAGAAGAAAGGCCTCATGGGGCCACTGACAGAACTAGACACTAAAGGTAGGGGCCTCACCTCCCTGCCCACCCCAGGCCAGTCTTTAAATTCTCGGAACTTCTGCCCACCTGCCGTTGTCTTCTCTGCCTGCTACAGATGTGGATGCCCTGCTGAAGAAGTCTGAGGCCCAGCATGAGCAGCCAGAAGATGGGTGCCCCTTTGGTGCCCTAACACAGCGCCTCCTGCAGGCCCTTGTGGAGGTGAGCACCCCAACCCAAAACAGGAATCACATTTACTTCGTGTTATAATGTTTTATATTAATTTTTTATCGAAATACATCATACATTTGGAAAAGTACACAGATCATAAATATACAACTTGATAACTTTTCACAAGTGAGCTTGTATTACCAGCCAGGAGATCACAAAGTGAAAGATTACCGCATCCTAGAAGCCACCCTCATGCCCTTCCCAGACTCTAACCTCCCCAAAGTTAGCCACTACTCCAGTTATTTTTGCTGAGCATTGGCTCAGGGCTGAGCCCTGTGTGGGGGCTTTGCACACACCCTGTCACTGGAGGGTGGGACACTGGTTAGCCATGTGCTACGGATGAGAAGGTTGAAGCTCAGAAAAGGGAGCTCTTTGTTTGAGGTCACACAGCTAATAAATAGATGCAGGATTCAAAACCCACTTCAGAACCCCTGTCTTTGTATCTACAGACTGTCCTTAGACATAACCTTTCACCTCAGTTTTCTTTCCTGGCTTAGACAAAATAATTTATTTCTCTTTTCGTATAATAGTCTGGGGCATGTGTTCCAGGTTGACTAAAGTAGGGGTAAGGGAAGGTCTCTGCCTCATACTATAAAACAGGGATCTTAGCCAATGGTGGCTTTACACTGCACAAGGTCATTCTGGGCGAGATTGCCACTCTAATTCCACAGAATAAGAGCAAGGAATGTGTGAAGGAAGCTTTCTGGGCCATGACTATCTATGGCTCTTATCCTGGTAATCACCTTCCTCTAGAGAGAATTCGTCCATACCTGACTGTAAGAGAGCCTGGTAAATAGAGTGTAGCTAGGTAGACACAGCCCAGCTGCTGTGGAAGAAAGGAGAGCGTGATGTTTAGACAGGTGGTAGCCTCTGCCACAACATGCTTAGCGCAGTGCCTGGTGCATTGCAGATGCTTCACAAACCTCAGCTGTTCTCATCACCATTGTTGAGTGTGCTCATTACTCTGCTGCGTTCCTTTCTTTTGATATCATTACAAAAAGAAAAGATATTTTTAGAATGATCAAAGCTATTTGGTTTAGTTTGGGAAGGCCTCGCAGAGGGGCTGGGGTAGTAAAGACAAAAAGATATTTCTGGTCCGTTAAGACTGTACAGGTCGGGGGGCAGCACCTGTGTCTCAAAGGAGTAGGGCACTGGCCCCATGTGCTGGAGGTGGCAGGTTCAAACCCAGCCCTGGCCAAAAACTGCAAAAAAAAAAAGACTGTACAGATCGGGCGTGGTGCCTCATGCCTATAATCCTAACACTCTGGGAGCCTGAGGCTGGTAGATCGATTGAGCCCAGAAGTTTGAGACCAGCCTGAGCAAGGAGGAGACCCTGTCTCTACTGAAAACAGAAAACTAGCCAGGCAGCCAGGCACGGTGGCTTATGCCTATAATCCTAGCACTTAGGAGGCCGAGGCAGGTGGATTGCCTGAATTCACGGGTTTGAGACCAGCCCGAGCAAGAGTGAGACCTCATTTCAAAAAATGTCGGGTGTTATGGTGGGTGCCTGTAGTCCCAGCTATTTGGGAGGCTGAGTCAAGAGACACACTTGAGCCCAAGAGTTTGAGGTTGCTCTGAGCTATGATGCCATGACACTCTGCCCAGGGTGACAAAGTGAAACTCTGTCTGGAAAAAAAAAAAAAGAAACTGTTCGTGCTAGTGAAAGAGGAGCAGGAGAATGGGAATACTACTAGAACTGTTTCTTTCCACCCCATTTCTTTGACCTTCTAGGAAAATATTATTTCCCCTGTGGAAGACTCTCCCATTCCTGACATGTCTGGGAAAGAATCGGGGGCTGACGGGGCGAGTACCTCTCCCCGCAATCAGAACAAGCCCTTCAGGTGAGTGGTGTCCTAGCCACACCCGATTGTCTGGCCCCAGCTTCTGTCCACTTCAGTCCATCTTGACATGGGAAGGTCTGCGCTAACAGGCTGAGGGCAGCTTGGCGAAGCACAGTGAAGTCTCAAGTGTGCTGTTGGCCCAGCATTTCTGCCACACAGACTCAGTACAGGGGTGTTGTCACAGTACTGTTCTTACTGTGAATACCCTAAATGTCAAACTGAAGGAGACTGGTTGGCCAAATTGGGGTAATTCCATGTAATGAAATAACTTGGGGCTGTTAATCATTTTACAAGAAATATGATTGACATGAAAAGATGTAAATAACAGAATGCCAGATGTTAGTTGTAGCACAGTATAGACTTTATAGTCTTACTTTCACTTAAAATGTATTTAAATTTGTACACATAGGAGAGAAAACCTGGAACAAAATCTGGAAGATACATATAATACATTATAAAATTATTGTAGCATATCACAAAATGATAGTGATTCTCTGGGTTGTTAGCCTTATGGGTTTTTACATACTTTTTGGACAATGGACAATTGGTTGTTTTAAAAAACAGAGCAGATATGTCTGTCATTGCTTTTTTGTCTAGATAGATGGGGTCGGGTGCCCAAAGGGAAAGATTAGTGTTCACTAACCTTGGGAAACCCTGGGAAGCTCTGCGGTGGCCCCCCCAAAGCTGGCCTGCCTTTCCTGCAGCGTGCCGCACACTAAGTCCCTGGAGAGCCGCATCAAGGAGGAGCTGATTGCCCAGGGCCTTTTGGAGTCTGAGGATCGCCCTGCAGAGGATTCAGAGGATGAGGTCCTTGCTGAGCTGCGTAAACGGCAGGCCGAGCTGAAGGCCCTGAGTGCCCATAACCGCACCAAGAAACATGATCTCCTGAGGTGACTGTGAGCGGGATGCATTGTCAAGGAGGCTTCCTCACAGCCTTTATAACAGGCTTCCAAACCTAGCTAGGCCTCTAAATCACCTGAAGAGTCTTGAAAAAAATACCACTCCCCAACCCACTGGTTATGTCTCAGACAGATTTTTTTTTTTTTTTTTTTTTTGAGACAGAGTCTCACTCTGTCACCCTACATAGAGTGCTGTGGCATCATAGCTCACAGCAACCTCAAACTCACGGGGTTGAACAATCCTCTTAGCCTCCTGAGTAGCTGGGACCACACTTGTTTGCCATGACGGCTGGCTAATTTTTTTCCATTTTTAGTAGAGACAGGGTCTTGCTCTTCCTCGGGCTGGTCTCACCCTGTCAGTCATCTGACAGGTTTTGATTCTAAGACTAAAGCACCTATGATTGTTTGATTTGATTTTTGCCACCTCTAGCATTTGGGGCCAGCGCCCTACTCCTTGAACTACAGGCACCACCCCCTTGATTTGATTTTTTAACTGTGGTGAAAAAACATAAAATTTACCTTAACTATGTTATTTTATTATTTTTTTTATTTTTGTAGAGACAGAGTCTCACTTTATCGCCCTCGGTAGAATGCCATGGTGTCACACAGCTCTTAGCAACCTCCAACTCTGGGCTTAGGTGATCTCTTGCCTCAGCCTCCCAAGTACTGGGACTACAGGCGCCGGCCACAATGCCCGCCTATTTTTTTATTGCAGTTTGGCCGGAGCTGTGTTTAAACCCGCCACCCTTGGTATATGGAGCCGGCACTCTACCCACTGAGCCATAGGCCCTGCCTTTTTTTTTTTGAGATGGAGTCTCACTTGGTTACCCTTCATAAAGTGCCGTGATGTCTTAGCTCATAGCAACCTCAAACTCTTGGATTCAAGTGATCCTCTTGCTTCAGCCTCCAAAGTAGCTGGGGCTACAGGTGCCTACCACATGCCTGGCTATTTTTTAGAGATGGGGATCTTGCTCTGACTCAGGCTGGTCTTGAACCTGTGAACTCAGGCAGTCCACCCACCTTGGCCTGCCAAGTACTGGGATTACAGGTGTGAGCCACAGCGCCCATCCGTTAACCATTTTTTTTTTTCTTTAAGACAGAGTCTCGTTGTGTCACCTTTGGTAGAATGCCAGAGGCATCACAGCTCACAGCAACCTCAAACTCTTGGGTTTAAGCTATTCTCTTGCCTCAGCCTCCCAAGTAGCTGGACTACAGGTGCCCGCCACAACGCCCAGCTATTTTTTTTTTTATTGTTGTCATTGTTTTAGCAGGCCTGAGCAGGGTTCAAACCTGCCAGCCCTGGTGTATGTGGTATGTGCCCTAACCACTAAACTATGGGTGCCAACCCAAATTAACCATTTTTTAAATTATTCTCTGAGTCTGTGACATCTCTTCATCATTTTAAAGTGTGCAGTTTACTAGTGTTAATTTTATTGACTTTTTTTTTTTTTTTTTTTTTTGCGGTTTTTGGCCTGGGCTGAGTTTGAACCTGCCACCTCCGGCATATGGGGCTGGCGCCCTATTCCTTTGAGCCACAGGCGCTGCCCTATATTGACGTTTTTGTGTGATTTATTTTATTTATTTTATTCTTTTTCGAGACAGAGTCTCAAACCCTAGGTAGACTGCCGTGGCATCACAGCTCACAGCAACCTCAAACTCTTGGGCTTAAGCAATCGATTCTCTTGCCTCAGCCTCCCAAGTAGCTGGGATTACAGGCGCCTGCCACAACGCCCGGCTATATTTTTGTTGCAGTTTGTCCAGTGCCGAGTTCCAACCGCCACCCTCGGTTTAGGGAGCCAGCACCCTACCCACTGTGTATGAAATATGAAATATTTCAGCTCGGTGCCTGTGGCTTAACAGGCTAAGGCGCCAGCCACGTACACCTGAGCTGGTGGGTTCAAATCCAGCCCGGGCCCGCCAAACAACAATGACAGCTGCAACCAAAAAATGGCCGGGCGTTGTAGTGGGCACTTGTAGTCCCAGCCACTTGGGAGGCAGAGGCAGGAGACTCGCTTGAGCCCAGGAATTGGAGGTTGCTGTGAGCTGTGATGCCACAGCACTCTACCCAGGGTGACAGCTTGAGGCTCTGTCTCAAAAAAAAAAAAAAAAAGAAATATGAAATATTTCATACACAGAAAATCGTTAGCAGGAATTGTGGACCTATAGTCCTAGCTACTTGGAAGGCTGAGGCCAGAGGATTGCTCAAGCCCAAGAGTTTGAGATTGCTGTGAGCTATGATGACACTACAGCCCTTTACCCAGGGCAACAGAGCGAGACTCTATCTCAAATAAAAAAAAGGGAGGGGGCGACACCTGTGGCTCAGAGGAATAGGGCTCTGGCCCCATATGCCGGAGGTGGTGGGTTCAAACCCAGCCCTGGCCAAAAACCATAAAAAATTTTAAAAAGGCAACACATGTAGTTCAGTGGGTAGTGCACTGGCCACATGCACTGAGGCTTGTGGCTTCAAGCCTGGCCTGGGTCTGCTAGACAACAATGACAACTGCAGGGTGGCGCTTTTGACTCAGTGAGTAGGGTGTGGGCCCCATATACCAAGAGTGGTGGGTTCAAACCTGGCCCCGGCCAAACTGCAACAAAAAAAATAGCTGGGCATTGTGGCAGGCACCTGTAGTCCCAGCTACTCGGGAGGCTGAGGCAAGAGGATTGTCTAGGCCCAAGAGCTGGATGTTGCTGTGAGCTGTGCTGCCATCCAAGGGCGACAGAGTGAGACTCTTTCTCTTAAAAAAAAAAGGCTTGGCACCTATGGCTCAACAGGCTAAGGCACCAGCCACATACACCTGAGGTGGCAGGTTCGAATCCAGCCTGGGCTCGCCAAACTACAATGACGGCTGCAACCAAAGAATGGCCGGCCGTTGTGACGGGTGCCTGTAGTCCCAGCTACTTGGGAGGCAGAGGCAGGAGACTCCCTTGAGCCCAGGAATTGGAGGTTGCTGTGAGCTGTGATGCCATGGCACTCTACCCAGGGTGACAGCTTGAGGCTCTGTCTCAAATAAAAAAAAGGCTTGGCTCGGCGCCTGTGGCTCAACGGGCTAAGGCGCCAGCCACATACACCTGAGCTGGTGGGTTCGAATCCAGCCCACGCCCGCCAAACAACAATGACGGCTGCAACCAAAAAATGGCTGGGCGTTGTGGCAGGCGCCTGTAG
>CAUYRH010075979.1:0-28257 GCA_963574655.1 Perodicticus potto | reverse complement strand
CTGACTTTATATACAATCTAAAATATTTTCATTAAACTATTTAACATAGCCTTCATGGCCTTTAAATCACTATATGAAGCACATTTATATTCTACTTTTAGTAATTTTTCACTTGTACCCTTGTAAGATGCACCATTAAGTGTGATTTTTTTTTTAATTTTTTTTTAAAAGACAGAGTCTCACTTTATCACCTCAATAGAGTTCCATGGCTTCACACAGCTCACAGGGTAAACAGGCTAAACCTCCAACTCCTGGGTTTAGGCGATTCTCTTGCCTCAGCCTCCCCCGAGTAGCTGGGACTACAGGCGCTCGCCATAACGCCTAGCTATTTTTTGATGCAGTTTGGCCCTGCTGGGTTTGAACCCGCCACCCTTGGTATATGGGGCCAGCACCCAACTCACTGAGCCACAGGCACTGCCCTAAAAGGCATTATTTTTTTAAGGGGCTTTGGAGGTTGGGATGAGCATATGCGCACAGTTGCCTTGTTTTTTTCTGTTGAGACAGAGTTCTACCCTATGCCCTGAGCAGAGTGCAATGGCATCATAGCTCACTGCAACCTCAGATTTGGGCTGTGGGCATCCTGCTGCCTCAGGCTCCGAAGCTGCTGGGATTACAGGTGCTCGCCACAGCACCCAGCTGGGTTTTTCCATTATTTTCAAGAGTCGGGGTCTCACTCTTGCTCAGACAAGCCTGGTACTCCTGAGCTCAAGCAATCCTCCCACCTCAGCCTCCCATAGTTCTAGGATTAAAAGCCTGAACTTGACAGTGACCCACCCAAGACAAAAATCTGAAAGCAAAAAAACCAAAATAGTAAATAAATGAAAACAAATGTAAAAGTACTCCCCAAACTTGAGAAAAAAGCCCATTTTATAAGGCTGTTTATGACATTTATCTTTATTAGGCTTTATTCTTAAGGGATTACTCACTGTTATGTACAAATGTTAATGGCCCCTGCATTGTAACAAAATAAAATTTTAGACACTAAAAGTAGCTCAAGTATTTGTTCTTCCTCTGCGGCAGTTCCTTGTCAGTCCTGAGAAACGCCTGTGTTTCCAGGATTTCAGCTTGGAGCTGCAGATCTCTAACTTGGTTGTTAACCTGAGTTTTCTATTCCCACCAGATTAGCTTCTGTTTGTATCTGCACCACCAGTTTCTCAGTTGTTATGTCTAGCCTTGTCCCCTCCCTTGCGCTGCACATCCATGCACTTGACTCGACCACAGGCCTCACCTGAACGTCCACACACTACACCCCCTACCAGCGGGCCTTACTGGGCACCTTTGTCCAGATGCCTCCCCTCCCTCTGTCCAGTTACTCTCATTAGAAGCCTGGGCGGCGTCTTCATTTCTTATTTCTCCTTCATGTGACTTTCACCAGTTGCGAGTTCTATCAATAAAACCTCCAAGCTATTTTTCAACTTCATCTTGCTTGCCCTGTAGCCTCTACTCTAGTGTGCATGGTCTAGAACTCTGTTGAGCTTTTGTGTTTTTTCTCTGATGGGCTCCTTTTCAAACCTTTCCTCCTTCAGTTTGTTGTCCTCTGAGTTTTGTTTCTAAAGCAACACAACTTGCATTTGCACACTTAGATGTTTCCTGATACCTAAGGAATGAAGTAAGTTAAAAGTGCAGGTTGAGCCGGGACGCTGCCTAACTGCCCAGCACATCTGTCTTCTCACCTAAAACCCAGGACTCCAGGCCTCTGTCTTGCTTCAAACTAGTTAGTTAGCCCTCGTAAGTACCCTTTCTCTAAAAATATCTATTTGTACTTGGGCATTTAAGACATGCTCCTTCTTTTATTTCTTTTCTTTTCTTTTTTTTTTTTTTTGGTTCTTCTTTTATTTCTTTTTTTAGACATAATCTCAATCTGTCACCCTGAGTAGAGCGTCCTGGTGTCATAGCTCACAGCAACCTCAAAACTCTTAGGCTCAAGCAATGCTCCTGCCTCACCCTCCCAAGTAGCTGGGACTATAGGTGCCCGCCACAACACCTGGCTCATTTTTCTATTTTTTAGTAGAAACAGAGTCTCCCTCTTGTTCAGGCTGGTCTCGAACTCCTGAGCTCAGGGGTCTACCCCCCTCAGCCTTCCAGCGTGCTGAGATTGCAGGCTTGAGCCACCATGCCCGCCCCTTAAAGACGCAGCCCTTCTGGGAAAACTTTCTTAACTTTTCTCAGGGCAACATGAGGTACCCTGAATATGACTTTATTGTGTCACAGCTTTCTTCCGGAGCTTTCTCCGTGTGTCTCTGTCCAGTTCTGGGGATATACCCTTGCACAAAGCTGGGACCTAGCTGCTTTTCTTACTCCACTGGGTGAACCATTATGCCTTTGGAGCACACTTTGTACAAAGGTTTCATATGCCTCGAGGACCTTGCCCTGATGGTCTCCCTAGTTAACCCTGATCTTGAAAACCAGAGCCCTATCTTAAAGAGCTCTCTATTCACCATGCCCAGCACCAGGTAGACAGGTAATAAATGCTTGTTCAGTGAAGGCACAGACAAGTCATTGATGACAATTTTTCACTTACCTGTCCTTTCTCTCATGTTTCATAGGCTTAAAATTGGGAATGGAGCAAGACACCTGGGTAATGATCTCCGAACAAGGTGAAAAACTTTATAAAATGATGTGCAAACAAGGAAATCTGATCAAAGACAGAAAAAGAAAACTGACTACGTTCCCTAAATGCTTTCTCGGCAGGTAGGGTTGATGGTCTGGGTATATGCGTGTCTGTCTTTCATATTCTATCTCTTGTGTGTACTTCCCTTTAATTATTTGTTTTGTCTATAAAAATATCCCACTATGTATTTTTGCATACTTGTTTACAGTGGACATTTCCTGGGTCACAGCGGGATGAGGGAAAGGAGAGGGAGCCAGGATCGTGACCAGGAAACTTGAGGCATCCATCTGAGACAGAGTAGGGACAGAAGCTCGCCCCAACCCCACTGACACATGTCTCCTGCTTGCTGAACACCAGACTTTGCACCACCCACCTGGTCTATTTGAAGAAGCTAAGATAAACATTTCACCAGAAATCTTACCCAGGGCAGGTGCCCCTGGCGTCCGCATGCACACAATGCCAGAATGACCCGTCATGACCCTTTGACTCTTTAGAACTCCAACCTCCCCTCCCCAGGCAGGATTATCTGCCCCTTGTTAATCGTGTGATGCATATTACTGGAATTTCTTACTGTGCCTTCGCACCCTGGGTCCACCTGCTCTTGAAGGACGCTCACCCCATGAATTATTCATGTCACCCTCCTAAAACACCACAGAGGTCTGCTGTCAAGGAGGCAGATGGAGAACCCTTCCCTGTGCTTTTGCATGAGCTCAAATAAAGCTCAGTTTGGGAGAACTCTTGGCCTCATGCCAATTTCTATTGCCTTGGAGCCCAATAACTCGCAGTTGGTGTTACGTCCCTTCATTCATGTGATTTCTGCAGTTTCTGATATGTCGTGATCCCAGGACAGAGCAGAGATTGGGACCAGGCAGGGAACGGCTGGTGGGTTTGCCTGTCAGGGACAGGATGACTGGGCTGGCACGGACATGGGTGCAAGTTAGGGAAACATGAGCGAACTGAGGGCTGCTCTCAGCTTCTGCGGGCCTGAAAGTTAGGGAAGATGAGCGAGCTGAGTGCAGCACAGTCTAAATGACCAGCTAATTCACAACTTACACAGCCAGGCTTGGGATGAGACGTATGGATGCAGAGTCTGAAAAAGCAGGCCATCAGGTAGGCCTGGAGCAGCAGGTGGGCCCAGAGCGCCAGGCGGGGAGGCCACTCCGGCTTTCAGCAGAGGGCACATTGCTGATTTGTTGTTTGGTGTCTGTGGACAGACAAGTGGGATTCCCTGTCTGGTTTATTGAGTGCAGAGCCAACAGGAAGGCTAGCTGCCTTCAGATGGCTTCTGTACATACATGATTTGTAACACTTGAATACACAGGAGTTAAGTACTTTATACTTTTGCAGTTTTTTTTTTTTGGCTGGGGTCGGTTTTGAACCCACCACCTTAGGTATATGGGGCCGGCGCTCTACTCCTTTGAGACACAGGCGCTGCCCAGTACTTTATACTTTTGAAAGATGCAGAAACGGTGGCTGTACTTTCCTTCGTCTTTTCTCATTTTCTTTCTTTTGGATGGCTGTTATTTACTAAAAGAATAAAAAATATTTTAGTAACTTTTTCTACCTGAAAGTACATTTTTCAGACTAGACAATCAACTGTTAGCATTTTCTATCCCTTGATGATGTGACTTTTGCCATTTGTGTTGCTTTTGGTTTTGAAATCAATGGAAAAAAAATGATTTCCCGATGTTTTCCATAGCCTTGTTTCTCTGGCCAAAAAAACAAAATCAGTCTAAAATAAATTCATTTGTTTATGTAAAAGTTCAAATGTTAGATCTTTAAAACATGAGCACAATAGCACTTTGTATTTGTAAAACATCTCTGTATTTAGTGTTCTCGTAATGATACCACATGACCATTTAAAAAAAAAATCACAATGTAGCTGAGGTTCTCTTAAGTGATACAGAACATCATCCTCATTGTCTGTGACGCCTGGGGCTGCCCTGCAGGGGTGGAGGATGTGAGCTGTGATCTGTGACCTTCACAGCAACAGCACATGTGTGCACAGACAGTTCTGATGGATGACTCTGTGCTGGAGTAGTCCTTAGGGATGACAGTTTACATCCGTAATGGATTTCCCAAGTAATTTCAAAATTTCATAGCAATGTAGTAAAACTTTTCTGTGTCTTTTGGTGTACTCATTTTCTATTGCTGCATAATACATACTCAGTTGCTTCCAACAACACCCATTCTTTAGCTCACAGTTAGAAAAGTCCACACAAACTCAACAGGATTCTCTGCTTAGGGTCTCACAATGCCACAGTGAAGGTGGTGGCCAGACTGGGCTCATGTCTTGAGACTCTGGGGAAAAGTTCCCTTACAGGCTCATTCATGCTGTTGGCTGAATTTCGTTCCTTACGGTTGCAAGAATGAGGTCCCTGTTTCCTGGCTGACTATAAGCCAAGGGCTGCTCTCAGCTTCTGCGGCCTCCATCCTCAGATCTAGCAGAGGCGCATTGAATCTCTCTCATGCTTTTAATTTCCGTGACTTCTTCTCATGCCACCAGCCTGAGAAAACTCTGCTTCAAAGGGCTCAACTGATTGGGTCAGGCCCACTAGGATAATTTCTACTTTTAAGTCAAGTGACTTGGGGTTTTAATTATATATGCAGTACCTTGATGAGCATTTAATTGAAAAGCCAAGGGCTGGGAATCTCAGTGGGGGTCGGGGGGGCTGAGAGATTTCTTTGGAGTCCTGCCTACTACATGGTACATGCAGTTTTGTTTTGCTTTTCTTTCCTGAATTTTTAAACCCATTGGTTCTCTGCGCCTGGGAAGCTGTGTTAAAGATAATTTAGCTCTTTATATTAAGCCATTATTACTCTTTCTAGTTTTGACTTTTAGTTCCTGCTAGGGTGTGTTGCTTTTCCTTTAATCATAAATTTATCTTTATGTAGCCTTATAATTAAAGCTACTCTAAAATTTTTATTTGGTATTTATTAGAGGCCGCAACAAATTGAGTAGTTTAAAACTAAGTATAGTTTAGGAAAGTCTAAATGTATAGACATGGGCTTTCTAGAATACAGGCCAATTTAAATGTCTGTGAGCCTAATAGAAGTGAAAATAATATCTGCTGAAATGTATTGCAGATTGTTTTTTTTGCATTTTGAGATTCCTTTCCCCGTTGCTGCAGGACTGCATTTGTACAGATAGACTTCCTGGGGAAAGGATTAACCATTTAACTTTGTCATTGGCTTTCTGTTGCAGTGAATTTGTGTCGTGGCTGTTGGAAATTGGAGAGATTCACAGGCCTGAGGAAGGTGTTCACTTGGGACAAGCCTTATTAGAAAATGGGATCATTCACCATGGTGATTACATTGTTAATTACTTATTTAACCTATTAATTCACAAATTGCATGTATCTATTCCACTGATCAGTCTAGTTTATAATTTCCCACGTCATGGGATGCTTGCGTTTTTTTCAACATTTTCCCTACCTAGTATGTAGACAAAGGCGTTCTCTTATCTGCATCCCCGGGAAGGTTCAGGAGGAGCAGATTAGAGAAAGAGGACGAAGGATTTGCTGTGGTTTGGGTACCAGACATCTGCCATGCCTGGTAAGCAGTTGAAATTTTCATGTTTGTGAGCAAAAAAGCTCACTCAATGCATTTTTTCCCTATTCTCTCGCCCGAGGACAACTATCAACACAGCATGACTCAGTGACCAAGTGTGTGTGGGCTTTCCCCACACACCAAGCAGCAGTCACTTCTGCAGCAGACACCAGCTGGGTGGGTACCCCCAGTGTGGTTCTGATGCCGTCTACCTGGAGGTCCCACAGGTGGAGGCTCTGTTCTCCCCTCTAAGGATAGCCCCTAAGGGCTCAGTCCAGGCCTCTGGGACTTCTGACCGACTAGCTTCAGTTAGGGTTTCCACAACTCCTCTTTGGGTTCTATTAATTTGCTAGAGTGGCTTAGGCTTACAGAACGCAGGGAAACAGGTTTACTGGTTTATTATGAAGAATATTACAAAGGATACAGGTGAAGAGACGTAAAGGGCAAGGCATGTGGGAAGGTCACAGCACCCTCCAAGAACGTTCACATGTTTGGGAGCTCTCTAGACCCTGTTCTTTGGGGTTTATGGAGCCTTCATTATGTAGGAATGATAGACTAAAACACTGGTCATTGGTGATGTGTTTAACCTTCAGCCCCTTTCTCCCCTCCCTGGAGGTTGGGGATGGGGCTGAAAGTTCTAATTCTGCAATCCTGCCTGGGTCTTCCTGTTGACCGGGCCCACTCGGAGGCTACCTGGAGGTTGCCAGGGATCAGTCAACTCATCGGCATACGAAAGGACATCACTTTGGAGTTTCTAAGGATTTTAGGAGTTGTATGTCACAAAACCTTAGGGTCTAATGCCAAATGTGTATTTCATAGTATCACAGGTGTAAAGTTCAGGGTAGAAATAGGGTGTGAGACATTTGAGGAATGACTTTGAGAGAGTACCAGATTCCTAAAAAATAATGACATTAACCAAACACAAAAACACCAAGAAAGTAGTGACAGTGAGACGGAAGATAAAAGCTTGAAGAATTTCCAATGTTAAATACAGGAGAGGAGAAGGCAGGAAATTATTAATAAATGTGGATATTTGGCTATGGTGTTTTAATGTAATTTCCTTTGATAAAGTGGTGTTCAGACGAACCAGAGTCTTCCAAATTTTCCTTGCTACTCTGGGTATCACCCAAGTGATGGCATCACCATGCACCCAGCTAGAAATCACCTCCGATGCCCTTTCTCTTCCTCGTGTCATCAAGCCCTGTAAGCACTACCACCTCTCCCAAGTAGCGTAACCATTATATACTATCACTATAAAATGTTTGTATATATGTATAAAATCTATCTTTAATATAATTCCATAGATCTTATTAGTAACCTGGGAGCTAAGCCTCAGGGGCAGAAATTAGGTATTTATTTACCAAAATTGGTTTAGCTTTTGTTTTTGTGGTCACGGGTACAACACGTTTCTCAGTTTTCCTTGCAGTCAGAGGTGGCTGTGCAATTGAGTTGCGGCCAAGGGCATGTCCACAAAAGTGCCGCATGTGGGAAGTGTACAGTATGTTACAAAGCAAAGGGCACAAAACTCAAGGTGACCTTAGGAACGTTGAGGATGGCTGGGCCTATGGCAGATACCGAAACCCTGCATGAGGGTTTAGGACCTATAGCCTCCTCCTCCATCACTGACTGCACTTTTGCATAAGTGAAAATTTAGCTTTAACAATGTGAGCCACTGCGTTGAGGAGGTTTGTTACAGTAGCTAGGGTTCACCCGTGGAATACTAGCTATTTTTCCTTCTCAGTATTCCCAGCAAAAAGTTGGTTCTTGCATCCTCGTGCATTGTTGCATTTCTGAAAGGAAATAGACAGCAGCTGGACTTCATGATGGACAGGGTAAAAGTATTTGAAATTACCAGATCCTAAGAAGTAAAGGTCACTGGTTCATGTTTGCATATAAACTGGGAGAAAGAGAACATGTTATGCAATTTCACATTAATAGAGTAAGTCTATTAGAATGAAGAGGTTGAAACAAATGTTTTGTTAGAATGTGGTTCCAGCTGCATTTTAGTGAAAATAGGATGCCTAAAATAAAGTGGAATGAACCATCCTTTTGAAAGACAGCAAACAAAAAAAGTCTATTATTGCTATTATTCACAATGCAGATATTGTTGCGAGCTTTGTTGGAGGCAAAAAGCCTTTCCTGGGTTGAGGCGGCATATGCTTTCTCTGTGGTATGCTGATAATATTCATCTTCTCTGGCTCTCCTCCCTACAGTAGAAAGGTTTATGTAACAGTCCAGAGACCTCATTCCTTATATCCTGTGGTGTGATGAAGTTGACTCGTCCAAGCTCCTAAGAGCTGATAATTAAATTAAAAACACTTTGCAAGCTGGTTGATTGTTAAACACAATTATTATGAAAAATTAAATTATATAAACATATAGGTACATAAATGATGTTGTAAACAAAGCCAAAACATTCTTAAAACTTATCCCTGCATAATTATTCTATTATGCTGTACTTTTATCTATGCTCTTGAGGTTATTACTACGTATTATCCCTGTGTGGTGGAAGTGGTCGTGCTGTGTCACTGCATCTTAACTTCCTGTGCAGTGACTTCAAGTTGGTAGCTTGTAATTGGCCAGAGTGGAAGTATTTAGACCATAGAAATGAGCGGCTGCTTCCCTGTTCTCCCCTCCCCTCCACTTAGAGAGCATTAAACATTTATAGCGCAACTCTGGTTCTCTCACTCATGGTTATTTCAATGATTGCATTAAGCAACTTTTTTTCACAAGATGACCTGAACTCTCAATAGTTACTAGATCCATTTTCTATGCTACAGAAATTGGGAGGGTGGATTTGAAAACGAAATTGTTCATTGTTTGTCTAAGGCAGTGGTTTTCAACCTTCCTAATGCCGCAGCCCTTTAATACAGTTCCTGTGGGTCACGACCCACAGGTTGAGAACCGCTGGACTCTAAGGCCACACCTCAGAGTTGAAGATTAACCCAGGATTCATTAGCAAGGTCACAAGAGTTAAACAATGATAGTTTAACCTGTTCATTCAAAATGGAATGACAGGTTAAACTCCCACTTGTTTGTTTGTTTTTTAATTTATCTTTTTATTTCAAATTAATATGAGGGTACAAATTTTTAGGTAACACTTCCTCACTCCGAGGTAAAGTTCAAGTTGTAGTTGAGCCTTTCACCTAGGGAGCCCTTCACATTTGTGCACGTTTGGTGAGATCCTGCTAACCGCCTCCTTCCTCCCTCACCTTCTCTCTCCTTTATTCTGGCAAATACATTTGGGCCTAACATTTCTTTGAATTTTATAACATCAAGACAGGAATTTTTTTCAAGGAATGTTATGGGATATTTTTCTTGAAAAAAAAAATGTGACCAGGTAGATCACATAGTAGAAATAAACTAGTGACCTTGAAACATGCCATAACATTTCAAAATATTTCCCTTGATTTTAGTTAATTTTCATATATTCTTTTTTTTTCTTTCTGGCTTGGCTTGGTGGAGGATGTGTATTAACAAGTCTTTAGACTATTTTCTGGATGCACCAAATGTAGTTAATGAAAATTGTGACAGCTTTTTCTCCCCTTTGACCATTTCTAGCAAAAAAGTAAAGGTCAAAGTCATCTTTTATTAAATCATGAAAATACAGCCTATTGCAGCAAATTATCTCTTTTGCAAATATTGCATTCTGTGTAAAGAAAATATTTAAATGTACACTCTTTGAGTTTTAATTTGAAGTTTTCACTTTCTAGAAGTCATTTTTTATTATACTGTGTATAAAACAGCAGTCTGGAAAAGAAAACTTGAGAAGAAATTTAATAGGAATCTCCTTCCCCCAGCTTTATGGAGGTATAATTGACAAACATTCACAGTGTACAGCATAATGTTTTGAATGTGGGTATAAACTGTGACGATCACTATAATTGAGCTAATTGATATTCATTACCTTACATAGGCATCATTTTGTTTTTATAGTTGAGAACATTTACATCTACTCTCTTTGCAATTTTCAAGTATACAATCCATTATATATTTTCACTCTCCATTTATCCATCAATAGAATCTTAGGTTGATTGCATATCATGTATCTTGGCTATTGTGAATAATGCCACATGAACATGGCAGTGTACATAGATATCTCTTTGACATACTGTTTTCATTTCCTTTGAATACATACCCAGAAATGGTATTGCTGGAGCATATGCTAGTGCTATGTTTGTTTGGTTTTTTTTTTTGGAGGAACTTCCATATTGTTTTCCATGACTATACTGATTCACATCTCCACCAACACTTTTCACCATATCCTCACCAACACTTATGTCTTTTTTATGATAGCTATCTTCAAAGGTATGAAGTTATACCTCATTTTAGTTTTGATTTGCATTTCCCTGATGATTTAGAGATGCCGAGTACCTTTTCATATGCCATGTGAATTTCTTCTTTTGAGAAGTATTTATTTAGGCTCTTTACTTATTTTAAAATTTTGGTATTGAATGAGTTTCTTATATGTTTTGGACACTCACCCCCATTGGCAAATATTTTTTTCCATTCCTCAGGTTGCCTTTTAATTTGATTGATTGTTTTCTTTGCTGTACAGAAGCTCTTTAGTTTGATACAATCTCATTTGTCTATTTTTGCCTTTGTTCCCTGTATTTTGGGGGTCATATCCAAACAATTATTTTCCAGACCAACATTGAGAAGATTTTCCCTATGGCTTTTCTAGTAGTTTTACATACTAAGTCTTTAGTCCATTTTGTATTGATTTTTGTGTATGATGTGAGATAAGGGTATGATTTCATTCTTCTACATGTGGCTATATGGTTTTCCCAACACTACTTATTAATAAGACTGTCTTTCTTTATTGTACAATCTCAGTAACTTTCTGGAAGATCAGCTGAATATAAATGCATTGATTTACTTCTGGGATCTCTGTTCTGTCCCATTGGTTTATATGTCCATTTTCGTGCCAGTACCGTGCTGTTTTGGTTATTGTAGCTTTGTAGTAGATTTTTAGCTTTGTTTCTTTTGCTCCAGATTGCTTAGGTTATCATGGTTTTTTGTGGTTCCACATATTTTAGAACTGTTTGTTTTATTACTATGAAAAATATCTTAGGAGTTTTGATAAGGATTGCATTGAATCTGTAGATCACCTTGGGTAGTATGGACATTTTGATAATATTCTTCCAAGGCATTAATATAGGATATCTTTACATTTTTTAAATATATTATTTAATTTCTTTCATCAGTGTTTTATACTTTTTAATATACAGCTCTTTCACCTCCTTGGATAAACTTATTTCTTAAATATTATACTTCATTTTTTGATGCTATTATAAATGAGATCATTTTCTTAATTTTGTTTTCAAATAGGTTATGTTAGTATACAGAAACACTACTTGTTTTTGTGTTTTGACCTAGTTTCCCACAACTTTATTGAATTTGTTTACTATAACAGTTTTGGGGTGGTGTTTGGGGGGTTTTCTATATATAAATGATGCCATCTGCCAACAGAGACAATTTTACTTCCTTCCAATTTGGATGCCTTTTATTTCTATTCTTGCCTAATTGCTTTAGCTGAAATTTCCAGCCCTATGTTGAATAGAAGGGATAAGAGTGGGCATCTTTACCTTGTTCTGATCATAGAGAAAAGCGCTTTTCACTGTTAAATGTGATGTTAGCTGTGGGCTTGCCATAGATGGTCTTTATTATGTTGAGCTATATCCCTTCTATACCAAATTGGTTGAGAACTTTTATTATGAAAGAATGTTGAATTTTGTCAAATGCTTTTTCTGCATCTATTGACGTCATCATATGATTTTCATCCCTTATTCTGTTAATGTTGTGTGTCATATTTACCAATTTTCATATGCGGAGCTATTCTTATATCACAAGGGTAATTCCCACCTGATCAAGGTGTATGATCCTTTTAATATGTACTGTTGAATTTCATTTGATTGTATTTTGTGGAGGATTTTGGCATCTATGTTCATCAGGAATATTGGTCTGTAATTTTTTTTTCTGTAGATCCATGTTTGGCCTCGTAAAATGACTTTGGAAGTGTTCCCTGCTTTTCAGCTTTTTGGAACAGTTTGAGAAGTAATAGCATTAATTCTAAGTTAAATGTTTGGTAGAATTCACCAATGAGGCAGGCAGGTCCTGGGAATGAGTCTTTATGAATAAGAAATTCTTATCTTAAGGATGGTAATGAAGAATAACCATTCTTATTTTCCACTGAGAAATAAAATTTTAAATGATATGTAAGAAAAGCATTTATCAGCATAAGAACTGTTAAAATTTTTGAATCAGTTAGATACTGAATTTACTTAATCTACACTGTCTGGAGGTCTAAACATAGGATAAGTGGTCAAGATTGGTGTATGTGTGGTCTTGGACTGATCACAGTGAGATAAACCAGATAAATGCTAACATTCATTTCTAGGGCTGAAAATCAAATCACAATTCACTAATTTGAGTATCTTCTCTTTGAAAGACACTTTCTGTTCAGCTGTGATATTGTGAAAATATGGGAAAAAATAAACTCATTAAATATAAATATATACTCTATATGTCTATTTATGCATGCATATATATATATATATATATATAATGCCAGCTGAATGTTGCTAACCTCAATGTAGTTCTCAAAGCATTATATGGAAATTTATTAAATAATAATATCTTATCATGAATCTTATTGTTAAAATACAAGATTGGCATGGCTGTGTTAGAAAAGCAAAAGCTTTTTGTGAAATTAATAGCTTCCGTATTTGGGAATACATATTTAATAAATTTATTTGTTTTTTGTATGTTACTTTTTAGATTGTCATTTTTTTAATATATTGTTTCTATGTTCTTAGTTACTGACAAACATCAGTTCAAACCAGAACAGATGTTATATAGATTTCGCTATGATGATGGGACATTTTACCCAAGAAATGAGATGCAGGATGTAATTTCAAAGGTAATGACCTCTCTCAAAACCTCTTCAACAGTAGAACGCATGTTGTAATTCTTCAGAAAAACAGAAAGCAGCTGAGAGACTTAAAACACTTTCCTAGGGTAGCAAATTCTTAAATTATACATGAAAACAAGGCTCTTTCTTTCTTTTTGGAATTTTAATATTCTAATATTAGACTGTCTATTTTTTTCCTCTTAGTTCTAAATGGAAGCAGTGCTATTGTGACACTCAGAAGTTTAATATTCACTGAAAACTGATTTACTGGCAGCAACACATTAAAAATACAAATATGTAAAGTAAATGTCATACTGGTTTTTTAATACACTTGACAAAATTTATGTTGATCTATGATGAACAAGTATTACATATGTATTATGATATAGGTTTATCTTCTGTCTAGTTTATGTTAATTTTATATTAAAAATTTAGAGAAGCCTTTGTATGTGTCTTATATGTATGAGAAATTCATAGCACAGTTTAATCCTATTCTTTAATGATTTAACTCATTCTATTTTTATGATAAAATGTAACATTTGAATAATTTTTAAATTGGTTGAGATTGTATAATGATTTCAGAATGTTGGCTATCATTTCAAATTTCATTGATATGTCTTTGGGCTGATCTTACTTGCTTTTGTCATATTTTTATTTTACATAGGGTGTAAGATTATATTGTCGTCTTCATAGTCTGTTTACTCCCGTGATAAGGTGAGTCTGGTTTTTAAGTTATGGGGAAGTTAAATGCAAAAATTTATATTGTATATTAGGTGAATATTATGCATCTACAACTTTCTGGCTTATTTTGTTTTTCTTCCAAAAGTGAAAATTTTACTTTAAAATATTATCTTAAGTAATAATTTATTTTAAAAATCCCTAAATTTTCACAAGCTTATAATTATAGTGTCTTTCACTCTTTTTATTTTGATTTCTAAAGTTGTTTACCCATTAATTCATGGTAAATTATAAACTTGGTAATGAAAGAATCAAAAAGGATTGAGTGGGAAACGGTTTGGGAAACATTAACTCCTAGTACTTACCATTATGATTACTTGTATATTAATTTTTAAATTAAACTGTGTAATCAAATAGTGGATATGCATGTTATTTCATGATATTTCCTCCTAACAGTCTTTCCTCCAAAGAAACAACTTTGTACTTAAAAATTAAGAATCATTTTGAAGTTAATGAACATAGTTTTATAATCTTAGTCTCTTTCGTGTTTTCCCTTGTAAAGATTTATACCTTTCCTTTTTTTCTTTAGAGTTTAGGATTAGTTTTCCAATTATCTCTTTAGAAAGATAATGGAAAACTTTGAGGATTGCTTTATGAATCCAATGAAGTAGATCTTCAGGAAATTATGGTACTTTCGTAATATACCCTGATATACCTTAACTGATAGAATGTTAAACTAATTTCAAATGGCCAGAAATTATTCAGAGTTCGTTGAGCAAATCATATTCTCAGAACAAAAAAGGCCTATACCATTTTAAAACTAAATAAAGATACTTTTCGATCTTGGCTATAAACTCCAAATGGGTAGTGTGTATAGCGTTTCTATTTTTCGTTCAGGTTTGTAATTCCAAAAAAATGTACAGCTTAGAAAAAAGGATTCCAGATGTTGCTGAGTGTTTTGGAAGGCACACATATAGAAAACATACTGCTTGCAGGTCCTGGAGGAGAGAACAGGATCTCCCGACAGTGTCCTACCCATCTACTGTCATCAGAAGACTTCTTAAAGTAGAAAGATGTGGGAAAGAGTGCTTGTTGACTCTGACATAATCCAGTCACAGATACCCTGCAAATATTTTGGATAACTCAGTGCCAAATACTTAATAGCAACGATGTACTTAAATGGCTTTTTTTTTGCTAAACAATAGAGAATGATAATGGTTGGAGTCTCCATGTCAGTTGTATATATGTTGGTTTCTCATGCGCAAAAATGTGTTATCAAAATGTGTTTTAGCTATATGAGCTTTTTTTTTTTTTTAATGAGGAAAATTGCATCTGTTAAGAGCTGATAAGAATGAATTGTTCTTTGGCTAGAAATAACAATTGTTTATGAGTTGTCAAGGGGAAATTTATGGGGAAAAAAACCACAAAGCAGATGGAATGCATGATACTCATGCTTTTAGTATGTGTGAACGCAGCTTGTAAAAAGAAAAATTACTTAACATCAGGAACTGCAGACCCATATGTAGTTTATAATAGACCAGGCTTTTTCTTCTTGTTGATGTTTTTGGAAACCGTGATGAGGTGTCACAAACATTGAAATAGATTTAAAAGATAAAATAAAAGGGTTGTTGATTAGTGGCTAACCCAGTTTACTTATTATTGAAATCTCAGAAATTTCAACCCTTTTTTAGGGAGTTTTTTCATGGAAGTAAGTAAAAATGATGTAAGTATTCAATTGTAAATTACCAACAGAAGCTAGAGGATAGCTAGTAATCGCTAGGCACTTCAAATTTTTTGCCATTTGGGTTTTTTCACATTTTAAAAAGTCTGCCATTGCTTCATTCCCATTTGATCCAGGCTTGAAAAATAAATGAATTAGAGTACAACCTCCATAGTTGACCACCTCCCTACATTGACTACCTCCTGAAGTTGACCCAGTTTTCATAGACCAAATATGCACCAGATGTATGTTTCAGTACAGTAGGCCTCCCTATGTTGACCACCTCCTTAGGTTGACCAGTTTGTTACAGTCCTAGGGGTGGTCAGCCTTCAGAGATTCTACTGTAGAGTTTCACCCTTGGGGCCCAGTTCTGATCTTGAGACTGATTGGGAACTTTCAATGATTTCTCAGTCTTGGGAAGTCTGCTGAATGTGGATTTTCACGGGGAGAGCTAGGTGATCACCGTGGTTCCCTGGGGATATGATGTCACGATGTCTGTGCCCTGATCAGAGGAAAGGAATAGCAAGTTCTCCGTGTGCTACTTCCAGACAGACTTGACTGTTTTCCACTACTGCAAAGCCATGTGAATGCTACTGTGTAATTCCAGCCTTCCTGGAGAATTCAGTAGCAGGAATAAAAGGTGTTACTTTGCAGAGATTTTTAGTAAACTCCACCATAACTTAAGAAATTCTATTTTATTATTCTTTTATTAATGAGATGTCATGCTGTTAATTCCTCACTTAACATCGGGGAAAGGTTCTTGGAAACTGAGACTTAAAGCAAAATGACGCACTGTGTGCCGTAGGAATTTGACACTTGTTTACATCAGTTAGCCTATGGTAAAATTGGTTTTGTTAGACATTACGTCATTTCTCTTAAAGTTGCAGTCTATCCATGAACTTAAGGAAGGACTTAACTGTATTTCTAGCTAAATTATTACCAGATAACATAGGGATATAAGAAAATGTAAAAGAAGAAATGTCTTGTTTTGGTTTCATTGCGGGTCTCTTCCTCTTTTATGAGTTTTTTTCAGGTGTTACGTGTGCTTTGTAGACTTCTTTTACTTGCACATAATTTGGTCAATCGATTCAGATTACAGCGGTAAACTTTTCTGTCGTGCACTCATACTAAATGGAAGTATTTCCCTCTGCTGACTTATGCCCTTGCTTGACATTTTTGTTTCTGTTTCCACTTTACAGAGATAAAGATTACCATTTAAGGACCTACAAATCGGTGGTCATGGCCAACAAACTAATAGACTGGCTAATTGCACAGGTAAATTACACATTCGGATGTTGCTGAGTTTCTCTCACTGCCACTTTCAACTTCATGTGAATTAGATACTTTCTAAAAATTATCATCTGGCAACAAATGAGGCACTTGATCAAGTTCAAACAGTTAAAGTGAAGCAGAGTTAGGATTTGAATCTAGATAATCTGACTTCAGAGTTCTCAAACTTGGCCTTTATGCTATTTTACCTTTCAAAAGGAAGATGTTCCTATTTTTAAAATATTGGCTGAGATCTATCAAAAAGACCTAAGCAACATTTGGGTATCACTGAAGAGTAGCTGTGCTCATACACTAAAATTTGTGTGTGTGTGTCTGCACTAATTTATTTTGTAAAGTATGTAATTAGTCCTAGCGTGTTATTACAATTTACTTGTGCTTTTTTCTCTCTGTTAGAAAATAATTGTGCTTTGATAAAAGGAGCTGTACTAGCCATCTGCATACATTTGAAATAGGAAGGTACATAATTTATTGTTATTTCTATTGAGCTGCTTTTCAGTGTTTGGATGGTGACAGCTGGAGCTGAGAGAAGGTTATTTGCTTATATGTGAAGCAAATTAGGGCATCCAGCCCATCCAAACACAAGTTTATTTTAATGTTTTATCATACTAGATCAAATAACAAATGAGCAAATGTTTTTCACCGTTTAAAGAAACGTTTAGAAAACGAGTCTAATTTAACTTAACTATTTTGGTGGAGGAGATATCCCTCATTTGAAACGAAAGTCATTACGTTTAGAGATTCGAGGCAGTTTCCTAAGCAGTTGCACTTTTTTGTTCTTAAAGAAAGTGGCTTGCTTTCTTTGTTATGAGTAGGTAATGTTTGATAATTCATGGTAAAATGCCTATTTTTGTTTCACTTATTAATATATTTCCATATTTGCTTTTTCTGTGCACATACGTTTCAATTGTTTAATATTAATTCTTGAAATGTTCAAGGAACACGTAGTTTTGTATTGTATAGCACTTAAATTTGCTATGAATACTAATATAGAAGTTATGATTTTAAATGAAACTAAATAATTACCGTTAGATGAAATGCTGTTTTATGCTTTCAGTGGCTTTCCCAGTGTTCGAGTCTTTTAGAACACGCCGGTCAATGTGTGTCACTGGAATCAGTTCTGTGTTCAGTATTGGCATTGGAATTTCACATAGAAATTATACTGTTATAGAATTTTTATGAACTTTTATGACATTTTATGATGTGAGAAAATTAAAAAAGCTTATCTGAAGCCAAAGCTAGTGCCGAATAAACATATTAAGATTTAACTCAGGAAGTCAGTTATCAACTTTCATTTTTGGCATTTTTACTTTCCAAGGATGAGCATTAGAAGAATAGAATAAAAAAAGAGAAGAAGAAAGAAGAATAGAATAAATTGCTCAAAAACTAGGCCAAGTTGCAATTATATTTTTCTTCAGTTTTTCTTAGTGGTCTGTTATGACAAGGTAGACATAGAAACTGCACTGGCCTGGAACTCAGACGACCTAGTATCTGATGCCAGCTCTGCTAATAGTTTATGTAAACTTGGACAAGTCATTTGATCTCTCTCTCTCTCTAATAATTAGTTTATGTAAACTTGGACAAGTCACAATGACACGTATAGTGACTACATATGTTGTCTCTTTTCTGTCTCTGAAGCTTTATGATTCTGCTGTGGCAAAATATGCAAATCTAAGCATCAGACGTAATCAGCTCTGCTTAGCTTCAGATTAGGACCACGTGCACTGCCTTGGAAAGAGAGACATAGCAATGTGAGGACAGGAGAACTCTTAATTTAATAGGAAGATGAGATTACTTACAAAATAGGGTCTCTTTCCACTAAGACTCTCCAGTGATCATAATTTCAATATTTACCAGGACACTGAACTGATTGGGACAGCTCTAGGGGACACAGTGAAGTGCTGGCTGCTGTATGATTGGGATATAATCTAGATCCTGTAGTTTTTCTCTTATTCTGTAATATCTTATATTGTAGAAAACATAATGACTGTTGGTTTTTGTGTATACATTTTTCACCCAGTGATATGCATCTTCTAGTATAATAGTTTATAATAAAATAATTTATTCTATAAAGTTAACTATTGGACAAGTGCATTAACATCCTTCTAAAACAATTTTTAAATCATGTGAATTGTGACACATATATGGGCCACATATCTTTTTATAGTTAAATAGTGCCCTACTTCTTCACACCTAAGCAGTTTTATTGTGCTTTTATTTTTTTTTGTTTTTGTTGTTGTTAATGCTCACCAGGCCTATCTGGCACAAGTAGGGTTTTTAAAAGGCATAGAGATATCAAAGTATTTTAGACTATATTTTTTACGCCATTATGTTCAGTGTAATATTAGTCTGGCCAGTAAATCATTTGGATAATCAAATAAAGCAATCAGATTTCAATATTTATTGAACAAGCCTTTATTGTAAGCTTAACGTATAAAACAAATGCTTTGATGATTGAAATAAATAAGACAGGAAGTAGTTATGGGACATTAGTTAATTGGGCTAATTTTTATACCCTCTAGATTCTGCCCCAATTCTTCCCCAGGAAGGATTACGAGGTCCTCTATCCTGAACACAGGGTCATCTCCTATGGTCTCAGTTCCCTGAGTATCCCTGCCTGGTTGGGAATATTGACTAAATTGGACAATGGTACTTTCAGAATACCTCATTTTAAGTGACTAAATCCTACACTAGATTTGAATTACTTGAAGACAAGGAAGTGTTTTGTGTTTGAGTGCTTTAATATTTTATCTTTATCAGTTGGCACAATAAATGGAAAAAATGCATATCTTTTAAATGAATGCATAAATATTGTAAAACAGCTACAATTTTGAAGAAGGCCAGCTGTATAGCCTGAAGTTACAGATTGTAAATTCTTGGGATGTTAACAGGGGGATTGTGAGAGTTGGATTTGGCACAGCCTGAGGCAGGCCTTCTCTTGGTTCTCTCTAGATGGATAGGTGGAATTTAAATGGATGGAGGATAAAGAGAAGGGCATGGTAGGTAGGAATAAGTATGAAAATGAGCACAGAGAGCTCAGGCAATAGTAGACAGGCCATGTTGACTAAAGCAAAAAATGTAGCTATTCAGCTTTGGAAAGAGAATCTGGAGAGGTAGAATAAAGCTGAGGCATGGACAGTCTTAAAAGGGCCGCGGAGAGTTTGGATACGGTTATAAAAGAAGAGTCTAGTTAACATTTTGAGACATGAAATTTCTTTGTAAGAACATTTAATACTATAACAGCATATCTGAGAGTCTAGAAAAAAATTACAGTGATTTGGAAGAGAGATGAAAAAATACCAGATAAGGGTGTTGACAATAGAGTTGGAATAGAAGCCAAAAAGAAGAGAGAATAGATTTGGTAGTTCAGCAGTTCTCAAAGATGAGACTAGGAAAAAATGAGCTTCTTAAACTGTTAAAGGGCAAGGCCATTTGGTGGAAGGGAAGCCAAGCTCATACACAATGATTTTTCTTACCTTTATTTAGTGTGTTGTCAATTTACAGGAACAAGATCTAAGAAATAATGCAAAGCCATAGTAAATAGCAACAAAACATTTTTGTTACTTATATATTTTCAACATTTATTTTTTATTTAATGTAAGAAGAAAATATTTTCCTTATTAATTGGATGTTTTTTAAAAATTAGATGCATCCTGTCTTATAAAGCAATGCAGTCTTTGTCTGAATGTAGTGCTGGGACCGTCGAATGTAATAAAGATGCAACAAAGCTTTTGGCTGGCTATTAACCCACCCACTGTTTTTGGCTAACAGGGGGATTGCCGTACCAGAGAAGAGGCGATGATATTTGGCGTTGGACTCTGTGACAATGGATTTATGCACCATGGTAGGGCTATTTTACCCTGGAAGTGTACAGATATCTTTCATTGTTTAGTTCTTCTTAGGCCAGTGGACCAGTTAGTGCTGCAGTGAGGTCATTTAGAGCTGAACCATCAAGACGGTGGGTCTTGCCATAGTTTCATGGTGGGCTGCTTGGATCAGTAACCCATTCTGAAATATATTCTTATTTCTATTGTCAGCTGTAGCTTCTGGTGCTTTTTAATTTGTGGCTGATAATTTCTTTGTTACTTCATGTTGCCAGCCAGTTTTCTATCCAGACATCAATACATTTAGCTGTCTGGACAATAATTGTTTGTAAAAATAATGAAATAAAATAGTTGGCCTTTTTGATTGCTTGCTGTATGCTAGGTTATTTATACTTATTATTTCATGTTATGCAACATTACAAAGGAAGTTTAAGTGCTCCCATTTTACAGATGAGGAAACTAAAGATCAGAGGGTTGAAGTAACTTTCTCAATGCACATTCATAATTAGTCCCAGGCCTGAATTTCTTTCTTTTTTTTTTTTTTCCCCACTCTTTGCCGTAGGTAGAGTGCCGTGGTGTCATCATAGCTCGCAGCAACCTCAAACCCTTGACTCTTGGGGTTAAGCAATCCTTTTGCCTTAGTCTCCCTGTAGTTAGGCCTACAGGGGCCCAGCACAACACCCAGGTAGTTTTTCTATTTTTTTTAATTTTTATTTTTTTACATATAGATAGGGTCTCTCTTTCTTGCTCAGGCTGATCTTGAACTCCTGAGCTCAGGCAATCCACCTGCCTCGGTCTCCCTGAGTGCTAAGATTATAGGCATGAGCTGCGGTGCCCAGCCCCAGCCCTGGGATTTTAACTCAGGCCTGTCTCATCACAAAACTTAACTGTTTCTGCTGTACCCTGGGATCGCTGTCTTCCCTTTTTTGCTGGTTCAGTAAATCTGTCTGTCACTACAAGTACACTTTAAGGTGCAAAGGACAGATGAATAAGAAATAGAGAAAATTTCTCTTTTAAAGTATCTTAACAGCTGTCGGGATTTCACTCAATACAAATTCTTCCTTTCAGTATTTAGCCTTATTTTTAAAAACACTAGCAAAATATAAACTTTACATATGCCAGGAATTTTAGGGGCTTCAGGGAGAAGTATTAACATTCTGATAAAAGAGAAAAAACAGGCCTTTTCTGCACTGAGGTTATTTGAGAATATTGCTTTTACAATGAGAAGAACTAGGAATTCCTGGAAACTAAAATCACATTTCCCCCAGAAGACACATTTCGGGTTGAAGTGTTGGAACAAAGTGACCACAATGGAAATTGCTCACACACAGAAAGGCAACACGTAACCCATTTGAATTTTCCCATAATTGTGCAGGATATTGAAAACATGCTTACTATATTTACTACAAGTTGAAAACACTATAGGCTTATATGTTTTGGGTTATGGGCATTTTTGGCCACATTATAATCTTTTATTTAAATTTGAATTTTAATCTGGGAAGGGACAGGCCTGGTTAAATACAAAAAGTTAACAGTAAAAAAATACTACATACTTAAAAAATCCAAAATCCTTTGGGTGACAGTAATTTAAAGGAAATATTGGCTTGAATTATAGAAATAAACAGAAAAAAATATCTTAGGGATACTTGTAAGTGTAACTTGTTGTAGGAGTAGAAAGTCATGGGGACAGGTATTAATTTACTAAATGTCTCTTAGTATAGAAAAAGAGTTTGATTTTTGGATTAAGTAAACAATTCGAATCTCTCTGCTTCTGTAGTCCTTGAAAAAAGTGAATTCAAAGATGAACCTCTACTTTTCCGGTTTTTTTCGGATGAGGAAATGGAAGGATCAAATATGAAACACCGACTCATGAAACATGATTTAAAAGTTGTAGAAAATCTTATAGCTAAATCATTATTGGTAAGTTTATTACTGTGTTATGTAAGTTTTCTTCTCGATTAGGCACCAGCAGGAGATTGCGTAAACATGTTCAATAGTGATGTGTATTATTACTTCATTACGTTTGATTTGTACCTTTTTTCATAGTTGCTTTATCAATATTGTTAATATTTTGCATTTCAGATTAAATCTAATGAAGGCAGCTATGGCTTTGGGCTAGAAGATAAAAACAAAGTTCCAATAATCAAATTGGTAGAAAGGGGGTCTAATGCTGAGGTAATGTAAATTAGCATTTTTATTTCAATTTGTTGTCATACAAATGTAAAAATTCGAACACATTGAAGTCACCCTTGAAAGGTAATCGGCCTTGAAATTATCTTTATTAAAGATAATGTTTCTGGATAATCTTACTCTGAGGCCCTACCAAGTACTCTTGGGATTTGTGGCCGCTGCACCCAGGTCTGGGCGGTCAGGGGTGATTGTGGGAGAGGCGGTGATAAGCTAAAGATCTACAGCTGTAAACTTCTTACCACTCCCGTCCACCCTCCCCCCAGGAAGCCAAGTGGCTCATTCTTTGTTTCTGGAGCTTCTGTCATCAGAGTCCTGCCTAGAATCCTAAGGGCCGCATGGGGTAGGATTGTATTACGTATGCCAGATGGTTCTTCCTTTCAATCAAGGCCTGTGGCTTCTATTTTCCTATCACCTTTGACTGTCTTTTATATCGATATAACTTCCATGCTTTGCTTTATTTTCTCTTTGGATTAACGCTGATCGGCATTCTCTCACTTCGCTAGCTTTTTTTTGAGACAGAGTCTCACTCAGTTGCCCTGGGTAGAGTGCTGTGCCGTCACAGCTCACAGCAACCTGACACTCTTTGGCTCAAGCAATTCTCTTGCCTCAGCCTCCTGAGTAGCTGTCACAAGGCCCCTGTCACAAGGCCCAGCTAGTTATTAGAGACAGGGTCTTGCTCTTGCTCAGGCTGGTCTCCAACCTGTGAGCTGAAGCAGTCCACCTGCCTCGGCCTCCCAGAGTGCGAGGATTACAGACGTGAGCCACCATGCCCAACCCACTTCAGCAACCTTAAAACAAAGGAATCCCCTCATCCTGTGCTCATTCACCCAGAAATAGTTACTTCACACCTCCTGCATGTTAGGCAGTGTTCTAGACTCTGGAAATGCGATGAACTTGGAGACTGCTTTCCAGTGCTCTATCCCAAGTATATCACCTTGCGGCCTGGCTTCTCAGATGCTTTATCTAACTCAAGCAAACTCTCGATATTTACATCTTTAAGGAAGAAGGTGGGAATTCATTAAGCAACATTTAACCTTGAATCTGTTTAAAGTTAGTAGTAAACTGTCACCCATCCTGTATCTGCTAATGCCTGAGGCATCTGTCTTTTCCAAAACACAGATTCCAACAAGACAAAGCTTTATGTATAGCACACTACTTTCAAACAAAATAACTCGGGGTAACTCCTACTCTGTTAGTGGACCTGACCAACAAGTGATCATTTATTAGTAACTGTCTATGAGAAGGAAAGTCTCTCCGAAGCCTTTTCAGAGGATGTTCTTGGAGCACACTTTCATCTGATCATGCCCCTGAGAGGATGCCCTCTCCAGGGTTTTCATCATTTACTTGGCAACCAAAGCAGCAGGTAGTTTATAGGCTGCTTGTAAAGAGTGGCCTGCTTGTCATGGAGGTACAATGTCTTCCTTGTCCCCTTGTCAGTGCCTTGCACTGTTGACTCCTCTGTGCTGGGCGGGGCACTCTTCTTTGATTCCAACCCCCTTCTTCACCCCCTTCAACTAGAAACACTTGTGCCATGTTCAGGCTAGAGAAGCTTATTTGGGTGTCATCAGTGTATATACAGAGGTAGAAGCTTTTCTGAGATAACTGGGTATAGATGGAAAACATAGTAAAAAAAATATATTAACCTGGGGTTTGCCTATAATTAAAAGAATGAAATAAGAAAAAGAAATTTGAAATAGAAGAAAATGGTTACAGAAGGAGAATAAAGGGGGCACATGGAATTTCAGTAAAGCTATGTGATCAGACTTAAAACTAGGTCCAGGAGAATGGTTAGTGTATTATCTCATCCTCAGTTGGTTTATGAATGTGTATAAAAGCATTGCAGATATGTTAACATGTCAAAATCCATAAGCTCTAAAACTTTGTAGATTCTAATTGTCTGAAAAGGCTAGATTCCTTATTAAAATATAATTTGAGTTATCTTTGCAATTTCTCTCTTAGATGGCTGGCATGGAAGTTGGGAAAAAGATTTTTGCTATTAATGGTGATCTAGTTTTTATGAGACCTTTTAACGAAGTGGACTGCTTCCTGAAATCGTGCTTGAACAGCAGAAAGCCTCTAAGGGTCCTTGTGAGCACGAAGCCTCGAGAGTAAGTTGTATGATTTATGTGAGATTACAAAATTATAGAGATGAGTAAAATAGAAAAGTTAACTAAGTGTTTAGAATTGAGCATCTCATTGCTTAGGACAGTCATGCTTCGCCACCGTCACTAATACCGCTCTTCAAATGGTGGAGGGAAACTACACTGATGAAATGATGATGAAATGCTTGTTACCCAGATCGGAGAGTTTCAGTAGAAATAATGGTTTTCCTTTGCTGCTTAAATTTTCCTGGGCTGGTGGGGTTGAGTTTTCACTGTGAATGAAGAAAACTCGTTCAGCACTTGAGAATGATGAGCTGTACATCTCGACATTTAGCTACAAGAATTTCTGGTGCTATTAGATATGATCTATAATTAAATGCTCAGTTGAGACGGAATAAAAGACTGGAAGACGCTCCATGCTTGTGTGTACCTGGTGATATGTCCGTTTGTATCTGTCATCCTCCTGTGATTAGAAGAAGTTCATGTTTAGTATAGAAAACTTAGTACACGTTTTCTAAAGGAAGACATTTTTCGCGTATCACTCATAAATGACTGTTATTTTGTTTTTGGAAACTGATTTTTAAAGTATTGATATACATTACACAATAATGTACCCACAACGTGCAACCGTGCTTTATACACTGCTTTGTGGTCATTCTTTTTTTCTACAGGGTGTCCCAAAGGTTCCCTCTAAAGTTGTCATACATAAGGAAAATGGGAAATTGTAGCTAAATGTTCCTTTAGATACAAAAAATATTCATTGCAAAAGTTTACAAAATATTTACAAAATATTCTCCACCTGTTGACCACCTCGTTGTAAAATTTTGTAATTTTTCTAGGACACCCTGGACTCGCAACTTATCAAGTGATCTCAAAGAGTGAGTTAAGTTTCTCAGTTAGGGCTCAGCACCTGTAGCACAGTGGTTACGGTGCCAGCCGCATACACCAAGGCTGACGGGTTTAAACCTGGCCCAGGCCTGCTAAAACGACAATGACAACTGCAACAAAAAATAGGTGGGTGTTGTGGCGGGCACCTGTAGTCCCAGCTACTTGGTGGGCTGAGGCAAGAGAATTGCTTAAGCCCAAGAGTTGGAGGTTGCTGTGGGCTGTGATGCCACGGCACTCTACTGAGGACGACATAGTGAGACTGTCTCAAAAAAAAAAAAAAGTTTCTAATTTAGGAAGACTGGGCTAGAGAGCAGAACCACAACAGTCTTCCCTGTAAATCTAATTATGGTCTTTTCCTCACCTTCCAGCCGTGCCTAGGATAAGGCCATCCTGGTTGCCTACCTCCTGATGCTTGGAGGACACTTGAAAGAAATAAGCAATCATTAGGCTCTCCCAGGGCACCCTGTTTTAACCTACAAATACCAGTCCAGCTGGTCATAGATGCTCCAACAGTTAGAAGATATTGAGGCTGTCAACGTCATATCCTCAGTCCTAGAGTTAATTGCTGCATGAGCAGAGTTGGAATCTGTCTTCTGACCCTTTCCTCAGTATTGGTTGCCCTGTGTCTAGATTCCTAGATTACAGGTTCAAGGCTCTCTTCTGCCATCTGCTAGTTAAGAGTCTTACCTCAACATTCTCATCCATGAAATGGGCATGAGTGCCTGTGACACGATGCTGTGAAGAACATAAGTAAGGTTGGGTTTGTAAATATCCTTAGCAAAGTGTCCAGCACGTGGTACGTATTCTAATGATGCTGTATATGATGTTTTTACCTGTTTTCTCATTTCATTTTGCATCGTCTTGTCTTTATCACATCAGAACATATTTTCATTGTATTTAAATTTCCTTTGTGAAGATGGCACACTCATTTTTCTTTTTAATTTGTTCGAAATTTATAACCTTTCCCTTATGTCATTCTGAGGTATGAGTCTTGTAAATCACTCTCACGTTTTCTTATTATAGCTTCTTGAAATTTAACAGTAGAGTACCAATGGGGGATTAGGGCCTGACCCCACTTGTGTTTGGTTTTTCTAAGTTCTGTTTTCCTGGTATAAACGAATATACCAAAAAAACATGTGTGAGCTCAGTCCCTGACCGCCCCCACTTAGGATGTGTTAAGTAGTACCATGTTTTGAGGGAAAAAGGCAAAAATGTAAGGTGTAAAAACAAAAGAATTTTCTTTTGATTGTAGCTATATTTTATGTTTGATAACATAAGGGATTTTTCAGAAGGCTTTGTAGCAGATAATTTAGCACGCTTTTTTTCTGTAGGAAGTAGAGCTTTCCTCTTGCACAACTTTAATTCTTGTTTTAATAAGCAAGATCATGTTCCCACCAGGGTAACATGTTCTCTGAAAGTCATCTTATTGGGAGAGTTCTGACATTTTGACCAAAGGGCATCTCATGGTGTTTTGTACAATTTTTAAGACAAATAAATAGTAATTCTTTTGAAGATTAGAGTAGGGTCAGCCTTCCATTGCAACATTAGAAGGATAGAAAAACCTGGCCCAGAAAGAGCAGAGACCATATGAATTCCTTACAATCCAAAAGCAGCAGTAATTCACTATGACCCGAAAGCTCTAAGTGACTCGAGCCAATGTGAACTCTCCTTCATGATACCTAGAAGCATGGACTGCCTCTGTTTTTGTTTTAGGCTCCCCAGAATATGTTATTTATTCCCTTTTTCTCTTAATCAGTTATCTTTCACTTTAGTGTGTCCTTGACAGACACTGTTCACTAGGAGCAATTCAAAGGAAATGAATACCCAAGGTATTCAATTTAGGATAAAGGTATTTAATTAAGGATAAAGTATAAGTTAATTCTGTGACTTCTATTCCACATACATACAGATCATTTCATAGCTTAGAACCTGATTTACAATGATACTTTCAAGGTCCCCCAGAGCAGTTTGCTTTTCCCTACTTTGTATTTGAGGTTTGAAGCCAGCCTCTGCCTTCGGGCCTCAGCGCAGTCCTTGGCTTTTCTCAGGTGTACGAGGCCCACAGTCTTGCTTCATAGGTCTCCAGCAGTTTCATAAGCTGCCCGTAGGTCCTGTGGCATCTGTCCTCTGACTCCGTCTAGCATGCCCCTGACGTGCTGCTGACATTGATTTCATGATTAATTAATCTTTTGGGAAACACTTTTTTTTCCCTTGACCATCAGTGCTGTTCAAAATGTATTGCCTTGTGTCCATTTGTTTTCACTGTCTACTGAGATCTATTGCACTCCTTTTTTTTTTTAAATATATGTGTATTTTATTATTCTTCATTACATTATTCCCCCCACCCCCCACCTCTCAGTGGTAAGACAGAATTGATTTACAGAAAAGAATACAGAAAACACTAAAGCTCCTGGTAGAGGGAGAGAACTCAAGTGGGGAGAGAGAAGCTCTCTCCGTTCCTCTCCCGGTCTTTCCCCATCTCCTCTTTTAGGCCT